>JAIUZE010075354.1:3216-63334 GCA_022085475.1 Heliosperma pusillum
ATATGATCATTTTACGAAAAGAGGTCAGTGTAGTGAAAATGCACAAGTCACGACCGTGACTTGTATTTCACGACCGTGAGATGTGTTACCAATTCACCCGTGAGCCTTCAACATATATTCAAACATTTTCAATTTTCATAATTCACTTCTAACAACTATCAACAATCAATAATCATCATCAAAAATCATCAACTAACAACAATCATTATCAATACTACAATTCCTAAGCTTTCTAATCGTATTCTAAATATGAATTCTAACATAGAAATCATGTAAAACACGTAAATGATATCGAGTAACCCTTCACCGTTACCTTTTCGCGTCTTTAATCGATTTCTAGAAAGTCTCCACCTACAAATAGTTAATAAAAGATGAATTTAATTCACCTAGAGAAAGACGGAAAGTTTGAAAAGCGAGAAAGACGGTAATTTTATTACCAATACGGATAGAGAAAGATAAGAGGGGAAGAATAAAACGAACTTACGTGAATTTGAGCGAGTAACGAAGGAGTAGTGACGATTTTGAGCTTGATCGAAAATGGAGGCAAGGTTTTATGGGGTTTTCTTAGAGAAGAAGGAAAAGTTGAGTTGTGTGAATGAATTAGGTTAAGTGTAGTATGAGTATGTATGAAGAAAAAGTCAACAAAAGTCAAAGACGGCTCAAGACGGGTTTTTCTTGAAATCTCGCGGAAATTCCAAATACGAACTCGGAAATCCTAAATTCGACTCGGAAAATTAAATTCTAAATTAAAACTAAAATTTGCTGAAAAGTATCCGTAAAAATATTTTTACTAGAAAAATAGGGTACATTTGCGGGTGTTACATCTCTGATGTAGAAGCACATGAGAAAGAGGTCTATGACGAAGGTGTGCATGTGGAGGATGGGAAGGAGGACACAAATGCTGGTGGGAAAGTGGATGGGAAAGAGGTAGAGAAAGATGATATACTAGTAGAGGATTATCTGGTTGATGTGGGAGGTGGGAATGATTTATTTGATGTTGGTGCTGAGAAGGTTAAGGATGACAAGGAGAGAAAAACGCAAAAGACGCAGGAACAGGATCCTGATGATGTATTTGTTACTGCAGAAGACGCAGAAGCGGTGATGGCTGAAAGTGCTGATCTGCTGATAAATGCAGCAACTACGGGAGATGTGGTGCTGGAGGATAATAAAGATTTCCGTAGCAGTTATTTGCTGCACTCAGAGTTAGACGAGGGGCTGATGTCTGTTGTGCCGAAAACGTTTGGTTGCAGTATTGACTGCGGGGAAGTGGATGAACAGATGGTAGTGTTGTCTAAGACTATGATATCAGCAAAAGCATGTTTTCAATCCCATGCGAAGTCTTAGGAAACAAGCTGCAGACTACTGTTTCTTAGATGATTGTGATATTCCACTATCGTAAGACAACCTTTCTCTTCTTGTTTTTCAGTCAAATAAACAAGTTACATGTTTTATTGTCTTTTATATATTTTCCTCATCCAACTTTTTTTTTCCTTTTCAAGCGACAACATCGTCCTTTGGGGCACTAGCAGTTACCTTACGAAAGAGGATATGGAAACGATGAGACAAAATGATAATGGTTGGCGTAATTGAATGGTGGTCATTGTTTCTGAATGATACTTGTATCACAGTAGATTTTAGCAGACTTTTCTTTGGCCTGGCTCAAATGGTTAGTTTTTGTATATAGGGTGTGGATAGTTCATTTATTTTCATTTTGTAGATCAACTCAAGTTTTTGTTTCACATTTATTGTAGCAACCATTGGTTCGAATCTGTAGTCCCACCAACGATGAGAAGACTCCTAAAAGTGTGTTGGTGGATGAAGTTAAGTCCGCGTTTCTTACTTGTACAAGGAACAACAAGAAACAATGTGATCTTAATTCTGATCTGGTATGTTTCTCTATTTTTTATTTGTTCTTTGTTTTGGACAGTTGAATTTTTAAGTAATTCTTTCTATGATCTAGATCATTTAGTAGAAACATGGATGTTATGGTTGTGTTATTGTGGTGTTATTCTTTTGTTATTGTGGTGCTATTATGTTGTTAATGTGGTGTTACTGTGGGTATCACTGCAGGTGTTACTGCAGGTGTTATTATTTTCACACTGTCATTTCTGTTTTGTTTTTTTTTACAGTTCTCTAATTATTTTAATTTTAAAATATTTCTCAGATTTTTATCCCACTCCACCTGGGTGACCACTTTAGCTGTTTGTGTATCAACTTTAGCAAGCGTAAGGTTGAATATCTTGATAATGTATACAAAAAGCTTTTGTTTTATGGGAAGGATTCTGAGATTGGCCTGTATTGCCATACTGTTGTAAGTGATTTACTATATTTTATTTTGAAAAAGTTAAATAATACAAGTAGTGATATTGTTGCTTATGAATGGTTGTTTTTGGTTTGTTTTGTAGTTAAACATAATGTCTGAATTTCTTGTTGAAAATGGAGTTCCCCGAGGGGCTGAGGTAAAAGATTATGAGATTGTGAACATGCCTTTTAGCTGGCAAACCAGTGACCATGTCAGCGTGGATTGTGGTGTATATATGATGTTGCACATGCTCTTTTATCGGTGGCATCTTTTTGAGTGCAACTTGGGCAACTCTGATTCTAGAGACCTTTACCGAGCTGAGATCATTGCCTTGTTGACGTTGTCTGATTTGAACGAGGGCCGGGATGACTTCATAAACACTCTGTCCCAGGTGGGCAACAAAAAGGAGGCAATGCTGAATAACCTTGTAGAGAAACGCCTTATTGAGCTTGAAGAATGTATGCAGTCTCAAAAGGGTAAAAAACGTAAGTCCACCGCCAGGAAGAAAACTTCTTGTAAGAAGTTGAAAAATTCGCAGTCTCCATCTGTCTCTGGTGCCAAGTCTACTGTCACCAGCACCGTTGAAGCATCCGCTTCTGTTAGTACACCTCCAGCCGGGCCTGTTAGCATTAAGGGCGACACCCCTAAGAGCTTAAAGTCGGTTTTGGGTAGCCGCAAAAGGGGGATGGCAGATGATGGGCTTGGTTCCTCCCTTGATTGCGGGGGAGAAGATAATAAGATACTTCTAGTATCGGTCTTCATGAGGAAAAACCAAAAATTGCTCTCTAAGATACTCAAGTTCCGGAAGCAAGTGGTGGACGTGTGTTTCCTGGATGATTTTGGTTTGTCACTAACGTACGTTTTCTTTTTGTTTTCTCTGTTTTCTTTTCCAAAAATTAGGCTTCTGTATTGTTAGGCTAGTGTTTCTGTATTGTTATTGTAGTGTTGTTGTACTGTTACTGTAGTGTTATTGTGGTGTTATTGTAGTGTTATTGTAGTGTTGTTATACTGTTACTGTAGTGTTACTGTGGTGTTATTGTAGTGTTATTGTAGTGTTATTGTACTGTTTTTGTCTAGTGTTTAATCTGTTTTTTTCTTGTAGTGTTATTCTATTGTTATTATAGTGTTATTGTAGTGTTCTTATTATATTTTATTCCCCATTTTCAGAGAGATTTTTGTGGCATACAACGAAGGTGAAGACTTGTTTTTGGACAGGAATGATCTTCTGTCAATACTTCTAGGTCCTTCAATCTCAACAAGAGTAGTGGAGTGCTGGTCAACTCTTTTGAATTCGTTGAAGTTTGAACAAAGATCAGAACCGAGCACGATGTTCTTTGGACTTCGTCATATGGTTAGCGTTTTGTGTTTTGTTAATCCATTTATTGAGTAGCTATTTATTCGTCATTATTTGGTGATAATTTTGTAATTATGATTTTCATTATGCATTGCAGTAGGACATGATTTATTCTTTGTTAGATACCTATTACGCCTCAAGCATTGATGAGGAACTGACTAACAGGCTGTTCGCATCGTGGGATACTTTTATAAAGTGCTGCTATGGAAAATGTCATCTGAACTCCGATCTTATCTTCGTGCCTATTTTTCTCAATGATCATTACGCATGTGTGTGCATAAATTTCATCAACCAGTCCACAGATTTATTGGACAACATCCTTTACAAAGAAGACGAATATCCGGATATTTTTAAGGTGGCAGCGATTATGGTCAGTGCTTTATAATTTTTACTGTTTCTTTTTGGTATTTTTTGTATGCTTATTATATTATGACCTTATCATTTTCTTATATCCTCTTATGTTCAGCGCAACCACATGGCTCTATATTTAAGGATGAAAGACATCATCAAGGAATCAGACTGTGCAGATTTTGAAGTCCGTGATGTCAAGTTTGTTTGGAAAAAGAAGGAGCCGAACAACGACGAGTCCGGGTGTTTCATGCTCTATACCATGGCTCAATATGAAGGAACTGAATTCAAGTCGGACCTGGGGGTGAAGGTCTCTCGTCGAAGCTACTGTGCTGAAATAGTTGCTTCTCTAATGTTGGCGGATATGAATCAGTACAGGAATTTTGTCCTTGAAAATGTAAAAAAGCAGGAGCTAAAGAAACCTCATATTTTGAGTGTTGTTTCTAATACAAGGAAGTACAAAGTGAACATTCCTTCAACAAATCAAGATGCAATTTCTGGAGATGAAGTTGTATCGTTGAAGGTTGTGTATAAAGTAGATTAAGTACCTTTTGTAACTGAACTAGTAGTTTTAGACTTTTATTTCACTGTTGATTATTGTTGTTATACCTATTGTAGTAAGTATTATTGTAGTATCTACAAAAAAGATTGTTAATGTAGTTTATAAATTCTTAAGTTTCTCAACTGTTGCCTTTTTCTGGTGTTTTGAACAGTTTCTCAACTGTTATTGTGGTGTTACTGTGGTGTTATTGTTTATTGTTCTGTTATTGTTTATTGTTCTGTTACTGTGGTGTTACTGTGGTGTTATTGTTTTGTTATTGTTACTGTGGTGTTATTGTTCTGTTACTGTGGTGTTATTCTTGTGTTATTGTATTGTTATTGTTACTGTGGTGTTACTGTGGTGTTATTGTACTGTTATTGCTACTGTGGTGTTACTGCGGTGTTATTGTTAATGTGGTTATTCTTTTGTTATTGTTTATTGTTTTGTAATTGTTACTGTGGTGTTATTGTATTGTTAATATACGGTTATTCTTGTGTTATTGTTTATTGTTTTGTTATGTTACTGTGGTGTTACTGTGGTGTTATTGTGGCGTTACTGTGGTGTTATTGTGTTGTTACTGTGGTGTTATTGTGGTGTTATTGTGGTGTTATCATTGGGTTATTGTTGTGTTACTGTTATTCAGTTGTAACATTATGAAATGAAAATACACTGAAGTTAAGTGCATGAACACATTAGTAAACTAACTTAAAACGCTAATAGAATAATTCCTTGATAAAGTAAACACATTAGTTCGAAAGAACAAATACTAAAAAACAGAACGCTAAAACAGAACGCTAAAACACATTAGTTATTTTTCATTTCCTTCTCGGTCGCTTGTTCTGTGGGCCTTGCACACTGCTCTCACCTTCGAGGAAGTCATCCCTAAGGTTGTTTTTGTATGCGTGCATTAGTTCCATGGCTTCTAGAACTGCCGACCAATTGTCAGGAATTGAAGTATTGACACGAGTATATGACTTCTTTAGAGCCTTGACACCAGCGACAAATTGACCGTCCATGTCTGCTTCTGTGTACTATTTTTCCTCCAACTGCCTACGCATACCATCTTTCTCGGCCTCAAGAAAATGTATTTGTGCCTGGAGACTGTCCAGTTCTTTTTGCATGTACTCTTCACGTGCCTCAGCTGCCTCAACATTGGTTAGGGCTTCCAGTATTTCTATCGAAAGCGATTCTATCTTCTTATTTGCTTTATCCAGTGCTTCCTCTAATGGAGATATTTGGTTATTGTCTGTTATGGAACTCATTCTGAACAATGAAAAACATTATCCTTTACGCCTTGAGAACAGATATCAAAGTATTAAAAAATTGGATAACATAAAAAATAAAATAAAAAGAGACAGGAGATTACCTTTTGCAGAGGAATGTAAAGTAGGAGTATTTTGGTCTTGTGTTTTTTTTTCGCTTGGAGAATGACTGAATAAGTTTGATTGTTGATAGAAGTATTTATAAGTAATTAGAGAAATTTGCAGCAGTTAATTTCAGCAGTTAATAAAGAATGTCAGCAGTTTATTTCCTTCTAGTTTTAATTTTCTGTTACCTAAGTGTTACTCTAATGTTATTGTGGTGTTATTGAGGTGTTATTGTGGTGTTATTGTGTTGTTATTGTGTTATTATTGTGGTGTTATTGAGGTGTTATTGTGGTGTTATTGTGTTGTTATTGTGTTGTTACTGCAGTGTTATTGTAGTGTTACTGCAGTGTTACTGCTGTGTTATTGTGATGTTATTCTAATATATATTATTAAGATTGAAATATAAAAGAGAGTTTCCACTCGTTTTATGCAATGGTAATGTTTAATGTATCTTGATAATATTATTAAATGCATATATAATGAAAAAATTTAAAAATACTAGAATTCTTTGACTTCAGGTTATCTCTTCATGCATCATATGATTCCATGTGTTTTTCCTTGCTCACTTCATGCATCAGATGATTCCTCCTGTAATTTTTATCAGCAAGTAGCATTTTATCATGTGTGTATGAATGTTATCATGTGTGTTACTCTGTTACTCATTGTAGTTCACAAACCACAAACAAAGAAAACAAAAGAGAAGATTGATACCTCTTCGTCGTCTGTTTCACGTTCATCATCATCAGAGGGCAGATCCTCTACAAAAGGAAGGTTACAAGTTCTGCTGTTGTGGTTTACCCACCTTTTACAGTTACCACACCTTCTCTTCCTCTTTTCTGTTTTCCTTACAACCTTCTCTTTTGACGACATTTGTCTTTTCCCACTTCCCTTGTTCTTTGCCTTATGTGGCGGTAGTATGTCGATTTCCTGTGGAGCTTTGCAGCCGAGGAGATCCTCAATTTCCTTGTTTTTTGATTTTTTCTCTACTGCCCCTACCACGGTCTCCCTGAACTGTTTCAGCAATTTAGAAAATTCCTTCATATTCTTTAGCTCACCACTGTCAAGCAGCCCAACCGTTTTATAAATTTCTGACCAAACATTTGACATTTCGATTTTCCTGACTTCAACCTCATCAAAGTCCTCAATGACTTTTCCATTTTCATCATAGACAATAGGTCTGTACGATTTTTTGGTCCATCGTGTGAGAATATAAGGTTCAGGTATCTGCTATACCTTCCTACCTTTCCACACCCAAATTACATGCCTACAAACGAAACCCCTCCTCTTAAACAACTTACAATCACATTTTGCTTTGTTATTTGCTGTATTATATTCTACCAGGAATCTCCTATTTTCCAACCCATCATCCACCAGATGTGATTCAACCTCATCTTTGACAGTCAAACCTCCATTTCCCATACTACAAATAGAGTGTTTCACCTCCTTCTGAAACTCAGTAAAAATAGCATGGGTGTAAATCAGAGATGCATGCTCCTCCAATCTCAATGGGCTGATTTTTTCGACCATACTATGCTCATTTTCAGCATCTAACTTCTTCTGATTGTACCTTTGTTGTTCAATTGCAGAATTGAACCTCATCCAAAATTCCACTAGTGTTCCAAAATGGTTTTCAAATCTCTTGAAATAGCTGTTTTCGCTTTCGGACCTCTGTGTAGTCCTCAGCAAACAACCAAGCGGCAAGTCCCGAAAGTAGGCAGGTATCCACTTGTCTCTCATTGAAAACATGGCCGACAGCCAACTGTTCTCTTCAAGGGCATGATCAGAAATAACACTTCTCCAGTTTTCCTCAAATTCATTGGGCTCTAGATCAATGTCCCAAACAACTGCATTTATCTTGGTCAGAAAATCAGTCTCACTGCACAGTGTCTTCCCTGCTTTTTCAGCCATCTTTTGCATTATGTGCCACATGCAATATTTTTGCCTAGCACTCTTAAATACAAGGGGAAATGCTTTTTTGATGCCAGGGCACTGATCAGTGATGATACATTGAGGTTCCTTCCCCTCCATTGCATCCAAAAACTTGTTGAAAATCCATTTGAATGATATGTCATCCTCATGTTCCAGTAAACCAGCTCCAAAAGTTATTGATTTTTTGTGGTTGTCTACCCCCGTGAAGGGAGTGAACACCATAAAGTACTTGTTGGTCGCGTATGTTGGGTGAAAGGATATTGTGTCACCATACAATCGGTAGTTTTTTCGAGCTTCTTTGTCTGCCCAAAAAACCTTCGTTAAGCACTTGGTTTCATCCACATCATAAGTAAAGTAGAAGCCCTTTGTTTCAGCAAGGTGCTTGAAGTTATCAATGAACATGGTAGCGTCAACTTCCGATGTAACACTTTACATCCTTCTTGAAATTCTTAAAGTCTATCAAAGACGCTCCGATGTTTTGATAACCATTTGAATTCTCCTTCACCATTCTGTAAGTTGATGTTGCTCCTATGTTCAGCTTCGAATGATCAATAATCAATTTTTTATGGTAGGCATTGAGTTCCCTCGACAGCTTTTGGAATTCTCTATTTCTAATAGAGTAAAGCGCATGGTTGTGAACCTCTACAAATTGGTCGACAATATGTGTAGGTTTCTCTCCTGGCTTGTCAGCTGGAGGTGGAATGGTTCTCAATCTCATCTTGGCAGGACAGTGACACCTTAACAGTTTGTGCTTCTTTGGCTGTCTAGTCTTTGGCGTTTTTTGTTCTGTCGTACTCGAACTACCAACTTCATAATTTGCTGATTGGAGACGGAGTCTCCTTTTCATATCCCTTTCTCCTTGCTTGTTGCACACTATTAGTTTTAGAAGAACACCGCCCTTTGCGGTCCCATTTGTGTGTTTTCTCACATCAAAGCCACACGCCAATGCATATATTTTATAGAACTCCAGCCCCTTGTCCACTGTTGAACAGGACATGCAAAGCTTAGGCGTAAACTCCGCTTCAACAGTTCGTATCCATCGTTCACTACCTCCTGGTGTGTTACTGTAATGAAGCGAAGGAATAAACTCATCTTCCCCTTGTGTACAAGTTGGGGTGGAAGACATATTGCCATTTGATGATTCACCAGATGTTGGAATTGTATTTTCCGCAACAGAGACAGTAGAAATATCCAGAACAGATACAGTAGAGATATCTGCCACAGTAACATAACAATAACATAATAACATCACAATAAAATCACATCACAGTAACAACATAACAATAACATAACAATAACATCACAATAACATAACAATAACATAACAACTAACAATAACAATAACATTAGTATAAAAACATAACAATAACAACTAACAATAACATAACAATAATATAGTAACAATTACTTAACCTTTTTTTTTTTAATATAACAGTAACAACAACAATAACAATAACTTGACCTCTTTTTTTCTTAATATTAGTAACAACAACAAATACTTAACCTCTTTTCTGGTTAATAACAATGCAATCACAATAACTATAACTATAAAAATTGAATTACTGCGAAACAACTTTTAAAAGTGAAGAAATCGATCATTATCCTCACGATATAAGAGCATATGATAATTAATTTTCATTCGATAGATTATTTCCTGTATCCATTGAAACTATCGAGTTGTTTACTTCGTTTTGCATGCTGTAATTCTGGATTTTTTTGCTGGTTTGATTATCGACGATGATGGTGGCTTCTGGATTGCATATCAACAATGATAAGTCTGATATTTTGTTGAATGGGGTAAGGCCTGACATTGAAATGCTGATTTTGGAACATACTAGATTCAAGAAAGGTTCTCTTCCTTTTAGGTATCTTGGGGTTCCTATGTCTCATAAGAGATTAACTAAGGTTGAATGTAATATCTTAGTGGAGAAGATGATTGCAAGGATCAAAGGCTGGAATAAGAGGAAGATATCATACACAGGCAGACTCACTCTTGTAAAATCTGTGCTAAGTACAGTTCAGAACTATTGGGCACAAATTTTTGTGTTACCTGTGGGTGTGTTAGATAAATTGAAAGCTTTATGCAGAAATTTTCTTTGGGAAGGTGCTGATACTTACTCAAAAGCTCCTTTAGTGAATTGGAATTGTTTATGCAAAGGTAAGGACTATGGGGTTTAGGGCTGGTTGATGCTAGAGTTTGGAATTGTGCAGCTATTGGGAAGTTAGTGTGGTGGATAGCTCTGAAGAAGGATCACCTATGGATCAAATGGATAGACAAAGTTTATCTTAAAGGCAGGAATTGGCAAACATATTCCCCTTCAAATTACAGTTCTTGGGCTTGGAGGAAGATATGTGCTGTGAAGACTATGATGTTGTCTGCTCTGACTAGTGAAGAATGGATGAGTGCAGACAAGCCTTACACTATTGCTGCTGGGTATTCATGGCTACAGAATAATGTAGAAGACAGGAAGGGATGGTGCAGGATTGCTTGGAATAGATTGAATGCTCCTAAACATTGTTTCAGTAGCTGGTTAATGTGGCAGAACAGGCTTCTTACCAAAGATAGGCTATATAGTATGGGGATTGATAATGATAGACTTTGTTTATTATGTGGGGAGCAGAATGAAGACCATCAACATTTGTTTGCAGATTGCAAGTTCACACAGGTCTGTTATAACATATTGGCTCAAGGGATCAAGGTGAATGTTCAGATTTTCTACAAGGCTGACAGATTACTAATCTTGAGACACAAGACTGGTTTTCAGAGGAAGGTTTGTTAAGCTCTAATTTCAGCATTGCAATATGGTATTTGGAAAGCTAGGAATGTTTGTAGGATGGATCACTTTGTTATTCGTCCAGGGTCTTTGGTGGATCAAGTTAGAGATGATATGAGGTTGAGATTGCTAAATGTTACTTTAGGAAAGATTTCAAATAGGGATATTAGTTGGTGCAAAGATTTGAAGTTGATGTAATGGTTTGTTGAGTCATGATAAGGCTCATAGCTTAAGCTGTAATTGACTTTGATTGATTTATAAAATTCTTACATTGGTACCAAAAAAAAAATATTATGAATTATTTGTTATCTTTCCGCCGTCAATTTTCTTGTTTGCGTGTTGTTTTGCTTTTGTTTAAAGTTTTCCTTTTATATTTATTATTAGTATACGTATAATCTAAGTATTGATCTAAGCCATTAGTTAAGTAGATCCAATGGCTGAAATTTTATTAGTACAAACTCACCATAAGAACCAAACTCACGAGATCCCGCCTCTCTCTCTCTCTATATATATATATATATATATATATATATATTATGGAATAATATGCATTTATGTTAAATAATGTAAAATAATTATAAAATAATAAATTAAAGACATTGGTAAATCATATCAAACCGCTTCCATTCCTCTCCATCACTCGGATGACACATCTGTGACACCCTCAAATTTGCGGAAAGAGAAAAAAAAATAATTTAACTCAATAAAAGATGAGAATACATAACAAAGGTGTCATAAATAAAAAGGTTCATAACAAAAGGAAAATAATATTATACATAAGAATTATACAAGACGGGAGACATATCTCCCGTAAAATACTGAAATAAAAGAGTGTATAATAATATACAATCTAAGAACCGAATATAGGTCCAAGGTAAATACTTCGCTCGCTAGCTCGTCAATGTACCCAATATGCATCACGAACCTGCCAACCGCATTAAATATAAACACGGAAGCCACAGTCAGTGGGGAGTAACTCCGAGTTCTCCCAGCCACGAAATGTCGAGTTTAATAAAACATGAATAACATAAAAGCAATGTATATGGAAAATACAAAACCTTAACATATATGATATGCTTTTCATGTTATGAACAATTAACTAACATATAACCTAGCATATGAAAGCTATCATGTGAAACCGTTATTAATCTATAACTCGAGGTAGGGAAGCTGGTATGCTAGCTCAGAGGTTCCTCTTTGAAACATGGCCGTGATACACTCAAACCCTAATCAACACGTAATCATGTGAATCAGTTAACAACCGTTAATCCAAACTCTATCAATCCTTAGCCGGCTTGCATCTCACCTTCTAAGAACTCATAGAATCATACAAACATGAAAGACCAATACGTCTAGAAACAGGCATAAGTTCTTAGCACAGTCCAATAGTCGACTTCTGTAACTCGAGTCTATACCACAAGGTAGGAAAACATCCTAGTCCTAGACTGATCAGACCTAGCGACAACAGCTATTCCATTCCCCGTCTCTTGACATAACCGTACAAGAGAAACTCTACTAGGCGACCCCCTAAGCAGAGATGGCTAGTACTTAAGCTGGCTCCATCCCCAAAGTGGAAGCAATTAGGCAGCCATCAGTGCCCCCGACTTGGATATAAACCCACCAAGCCAGGACACAAAAGCTATTAACCATGAACTATATTCTCGTTAAAGATAGTAAGGCCTATCAATGTCATGGTCCAAGATACTCATTTAGAATTAGAATGGTCAAGACGCCATATACTCATAATTCTCTATGGGAACTTAGTCAACACGACACCAACCATATAATCAAACAGTCACGGGAAAAACTTCCTATCATGTGACTAATTGCATACAAATCATATTCAAATATCATATCGCCTCATAACTACTAAGGCTTATTCATTCATTCATTAAAATAAAACCTTACCTGAAGACAAATCCACGACCCGAGTCCCGCGACGGGTCATCAGTCAAAACGGGGCTGACTAGATCGTAGTTTGACCAAACCCGTTTGGTCAAACCGGCTAGAAACAGAGTCTTTACCATATAGACTTGAACATAAAAATCATCATATTCATTACATGTTATTTTATTAAAACTTCTAACATGTGATTTATTAAATCTTACTAAAAACCCGCTTGCCTTAAAGGATATCAATTTAAACTACGATCTCGTATTATAATGTCTAACATGTGAGAAATAATAATTTTATGAAAAACCTTTTTAATTAAATATTTTACTTATTAACATTTCCCACTTGCTAAATATTACAAAACACGATAAAATGGCAATAACGCAAAAACCGTCACAAGTCCAAAGAGGGACCCACGGGCTGATTTTGGGCCGAGATCAAACCGGACCTGGACTGGGCCCACGGGCCTGGTTTGGGCTGTTTTGATTAAAAATTCTAAAACCGTTTCTTAATATTTTCCCGCATGCTTAACATATTTAAAACCCGTCAAAACAACAACAAAACAATCAAACATCGACACAATCCCCAAGGACCCACCACGGACCAACCCAGACCGGCCTGGACCGGGCCTGAACCGGCCTGGTTTTGGGCTGGTTTGGGCTGGTTTTTCAGCCATACTCCACGGTTCCACCAACATCAAACACCAAATTAATTCCAACATGTTTTTAATTAATAAACAACCATTTTAACAACCAATTTAACCATCATACTTATAAAAATCATGATTATGAACAAATCATTTAAATATGTCAAGAAGACTAAACATGTCATAAATTCATACAACATAATAAAATCATAACTACCTATCATGTTACTACTAAAACCATAAATCATAATAACATGGACAAAAACAAAAGATGAACCAAAAACAAAAGAAACAAAAGCTATGTAACATTAAATCGTCGAGTAACTCGGCATCGTTACCTTAGCTAGCAAAATCAATTAGCATCAAAATAAGACGTATAAACTAAGAAACCCGTCTTCTAATCTTCCGCTAATATATACGAGTCACCAAACTCGTCTTCAAAATCTTCCCCTATAAGAAATGACAAGAAAAACATTATTAGAATTAAAACTTGATTTTCCATAATTAAAGTGTTGAAAACGATTTTGACGGAATTGAAAATAAACCGTACTTGAAGATGGAGAGCGAGGAGGAGATTCTAGAAATATAAGTTAGGACGGATTTAATTAAGAAATGAAGGGTTTATGATGATTTTGCTCAAGAACGACGAAGAACAAATGAAGAACGACGAAGAACGAATGAAGAACGATGAAGAACGATTAATTAGATCTTAATTTGATTTATTGTAAAATGAAAAGTTGTTAGTGAGTAAAGTGGGTGTGTGAGCCGTGTAGTTATAGAAGACATAATGAGTCGGGTTTTGAAATTGTTGTTACGGAATTGACTCGGATTTTATAATTATATTACTGTAATTGATTAAATATAATTAGAGATTAAGTTAATTAAACTAAATATCAAGATATTATGTTATTATAATGAAAAGAAAGGAAAATATCAAGGCCTAAGAGAGGGGAAAGAGCCGTGAGAAATGGGTAGTAGTCGGATCTGTTTTTGAGCGATTTGCGTAATTTCCGTTGACGGATCGATAAAGTAACAAATATCTTAGATATTTGTATTAGTTTAATCGAAACAATCAAAAGATCTAATTGTGAGTGGAAAAAGATGACATGGGCGTGTGACTCATGCCAAAGTCGAGTTTCGGTTTTGTTTCGGGATTTACGATGACTCGGGAATAGTTAAATGATGTTCGGGATTAAACCGTAAAAGTTATTCTTTAAATTCCGAATAAATTCAAAATAATTATATTAAATTATGATAAATCTAAATAAATCTTAATAAAAATAAATTAAAAATATTATTTTTTTAAATAAAATTTCGGTCTTCCAACTTACAAGGCGAGTCGGGAAAAAGTCAACGAAAGTCAAAGTTGACTGAAAAACGGGATTCTCATGGAATCTCTCAAAAATTCCAAATACGAACTCAGAATTTCAAAATACGACTCGTAACAATAAATTCTATTTTAAAACTCAAGTTTTGCTGAAAAGTACTCGTAAGATATTTTACTAGAAAAATTGGGTACTTTTCGGGTTGTTACAGGACTTGTGTATCTTATTACTCTTATCTCATGTCGTGCCTCTCATGAAAATAAAGAGTTGATGAAAAAAAAAGAATAAAAAGAAAAAAAGAAAAAAAAAGAAAAAGAAAAGAAAAGAAAAGAAAGACATGAATGAAGGAAAAAAGCGGGAATGACATGAAGAAGTTTGCTTATAATCAAGAAAGAGATAGTCCATTAAGTTGGGTTTTGAGTTTATATCCGGATTAGAGTTTGCTTTGTATTGTGATAAACAAATGGTTTCTAATGGGATTTAAATGGGAAGTAGTGATTTTCTAGCATATTTGTCACTTTCCTTGTGTTACAAGGTATAAGATCATTTCACCATTGTGTTTTAGCTCTTTCCGGATTGCCTTACATTGTCTACTTAGTGATGTTGGGTTCCTAATGTTGGATATTCATTTGGTAAGTACAAATACGCGACTACCGGCTTTTAACTCCACATTATCCAAATATGTTGCCACTTTTTACCCTTCAACCTAAGCCCCGCTGCAACCCTTTGCCTCGCTTGTTTGACTTGAATGCATGAGAATTGGAGGGGTATTCCACTCTTTATTGTGGGCGTAGTGCCATTTTTGCACATTACCTGCAGGTTGAATATGTGAGTGCCAAAATCAAAATTGCCCTGTTCTATGTGTGATGAGTGACATCTTGTGAGCGCCTAGTACATGGTATTGCACGGTTAAAGGATTGAGCATGGAGTGGGGTGTTGCACCGCCTTATGATCATTAATTATGTTTGTGTTTTCACCACTCCCTTTGGTTCATCAAGGGAAGAGGCCTTTACATGTATGATGCTAGTTTCGTGTAGGGTGATGCATTTGGTATTGAGCTGTTTAGCCATTTCACTATCTTGTCCTCCTATTTATTAATTGTTTGCTGAGTATTTGCTTGAGGACAAGCAAGGTTTCGGCTTGGGGGAATTTGTTAAGTGCTTATTTTACGTGTATTCAATAGCTTAATTAGGCTTATTTTGACTCCCCTTGATATGATTTTAGGCTAGTTTTGCATGGTTTCGTCATGTTTCGATATATACTACGCTTTGGTATGTTTCGTGTTTGTTTCAGGTAAAAACGAACCATCTTGTGAAAGGTATCCATTAGGAGTGTTGAGAAACGAGTTCTCGGACATTGGAATGAAGGACAAAGGCTTAGATGTCATGAGCATAGATATTGAAGTATTTTATGAAGAAGAAAAGAAAAGAAGAACTCCCCCGGGTGGGGATATTTTGTACCCGGGCGGGGATATTGACACTTGAAGCCACAATTGGGCAGAAGCACTCCCTCGGGCGTGGGGACTGCGAAAACTCCTATTCGAGTTTTGGAAACTCCAATTTAGCTTAGTTTCCAAGTTCTAATAAAAGACCTATTATTAAAAACCCTTGAATACATAGTTTTTCATACATTATTTTTATCTTAGGCTTAGAATATCATTAGTCCTAATTACAAGAACTCTCTAGATTAAGATTTAATTACTTCGCTCTTTGGATTATTGCAATTATATTTCGTTATATTCAACATTCAGGTTCTTTAATTACAAGTATTCTTTCATCTATTCTTTTAATTATGTCTTATATTGTTTTAATTATGAATTGTTTGTCTTCTTTTATTATGAGTGAGTAATTTCCAATCTAGGGTTCGTAGGATTGTTGTAGGGATGACAAGCATGAATTGAATTGTTAATTTTTATTACCTAATTGGTATCTCGGATTTAGATAAAGATTTATATTGAATTGGATTGTTGTTTTTGATTGAATGAATCTAGGAGCAAGTTAATTATTCAATGGGAATTGAGAATTGTTTTGTGACAAGATTTATCCACCAAGTTCATCATCTAATAATAGGTTAAAGCTAAATCAATTTGTGGAAGCAAGGCGGTTTAGTTTAGAACATTAATCTGATCTTTGATTATTAGTTATTCATGGAAGTGTCTAATTGATAATTAGGACTCAACTATCAACTTAATGCCTCTACTTGGTTTAATTTGCTTATGGAAGTAGGTAGGTTGATCAATATTAGGGAGTTTAATTGACTCGGAAGAGTTGTTAATTGCAAATTAGGTAGTGTCTAATCCGAGTAGTGATTTGGTAATTGCTTATCTTTAGTAGAGCTTGTCGACCTATAACGAGACTACGGACCTTAGACCTTTTAGTTATTGATTAAAATCGTTGTTATTTGCTTATAAATTTAGTCTAGCTAATTCTCTATTATTGATTCCTCGTAGCTAAAGTATAATCTAATTCGACTAGTACTTAACTTTATTTCCCTGAGATCGACTCGTAAGCATCTACAATTGACCCGTACGCTTGCGGTATTTTTAACTGAAACCCCCCCCCCCCCCCCCCCCCCCCCCCCCCGAGAAGGAGACTTGGATGGTACATGTGGAACTTAAGAAGGATGGATGTGTGAGGAGGGACGAGAGTCATCAGAGGCGGAAGGAGCATAGAAATCATTATCGGTACCAGTAGCATCATGGTCGCATAGCAAAGCCGGGTCACTGAAGGGAAATGTGTTTTCTTGGAATTGAACATCAGGAGATTGAAAAACTGTGCCGGTATCCAGAATCCAGATCATATAAATTCCATCCCTTCTTCCCGAATGGATACCCAATAAAAAGACACCGCTTACTACGACTATCAAACTTGTCGGTAGGAGTGAGATTAGTCGCATAAGCCAAGCATAAGGTGTAATCCGGTGGGTGACCATAAAGTATTTCAAAAGGAGTTTTGCTCTCAAAAATACGAGTATGAGTACGGTTGATGAGATGAGGGGCGGTAAGAACACACTCACCCCAAAAAGCAACGGGTAAATGGCTTTGAAAGCGGAGAGCCCGAGCAACATTAAGAATATGACGATTTTTTCGCTCGACACGAGCATTTTTCTGAGGAGTACAAACCATTGAGGACTCATGGAGGATGCCATTGGACCGAATATAAGAAAACAAGGGCTTGAATTCGGTGCCATTGTCACTGCGAACAATTTTGATATCTTGACTGTATTGTTGTTTAACAAGTGCAAAAAATTCCTGTGATAATCCGGTACTTTCATCTTTTGTTTTCATTAGGAAGACCCAAACACAACGGGAATGATCATCAACAATCGATAAAAAATACCGTGACCCACATGCCCGATTAGGTGTATATGGACCCTATACATCGACGTGGATTAAATCAAATAACATGCCGGCTTTATTATTGCTCAAAGGAAAAGATGATCGAGTTTGTTTGGCTCGAAAACAAATATCACAAGGCGTAGTAGATATAACAGTCTTACTACGATGAAATTGCGGAACAAATTGCATAACTTGTAACGAAGGATGTCCGAGTTGTTTGTGTCAAAGATCGTAACTGCCACCGTTAATCACATTAACACACCGTGAAACATCCATCTCGAGTTGATAGATGCCATTGATTAAGTTACCCATTCCAATCGTCGTCTTCCAGATAGGGTCCTGAATCACACAATGAGAATTAGTTAATGCAATACTCAATTTTTGAGACGATAAGAGCTGGGACACCGATAACAAATTACATGTAAAATCGGGAACATATAAAACGTTCTCTAAACATAAAGAAGCATTCATACGAACGCGCCCCAAATGGGTAGCTTTTAGTTGAGTCACGTTGGGCAATCCCACCGCAAGCGGGACCGCAATTTGATAAGAGTCGAAAAGATTTAAGTCCCCACATACATGAGTGGAAGCTCCCGTGTCAATTAACCAAAAGAAATCTCGCTTACCATTTAACCGCACCGAATTAACACCCAAAGAGTTCTCACCGAAGACAACATTGGCGCGCTTGTCCGAAGAAGGGCCGCTAGTACCGACACTGGTCTGGCCCACAACCACAGGTGTCGTCGTTCCCCGCCGTGGTTCTCCCAGCACCGGTCTTCACTGTGACCCGGCTTGGTGCAGTGAGAGCACCGAACACGGCTAGGTTTGACGGTATGAACTTCGTCATCTCCTGCCATTGTTGACGGATCGTTTGTTTGGATTATTGTTTTTTGAGAAAATCCTGGTCTAGTGATACCATAATGTAGTTTGCAAAGTAAGATACTGTTGTGAATGATTGTTTTTCATTGCCTTTGTCTCATGTGTGATTGTCAATATATACTAGCTAAGATGAAAATTAAATACATGGGAAATACACACATCGTATTCCCATGTTCACATAGCTAATTACAAGAAGACATCAGAAAACTAGATACATGTGAAATATACACATCATATTCCCATGTTGACATAGCTAATTACAAGAAGACATAGGTACAATGTATGAGTAAAGTAGCCCGATACAATGTATCGTCCTATATTTCTATAACAATTAACTTATAAGACTATAATAAAATATAATTTTTAAGAAAATAATATTGATATATTGAGTCAACATCTATTTTAACCATATTTTTATCAACCTTGCCAGGACTCAAGTTATATTTGACCTATATTAGTATCAGGAAAATATTAACATGGCTCTCTCATTCAAATCATTTATTAGGTTTATATATGTTTTGATTGATACATTCATAAAAAAAATAATGATCTAAGGTACATAAGAATCAAGCTCTCTACGACAATACTTAAGAGACTCTAAAGATTTGGGATTGATACATAAGTTCGAAATATGACTCATATTTGTAATCATAGGATCACCCCACCTTATGCTAATTGTCTGATATGAAACAATTCTATTATTTGTAGGTGGTATATTCACCAAACCTACATTATTTTTCAATGTGAGATATATGACATACTAAGTAGTACATCATCAAAATTATTATTTAATTATAAAAATTACACATTATGTTTCCCACATTGAGTTGTTTTTATATAAAAATTATAAATATGACTTGATTATAATATAAGAAATATATATAATAATAACTAAAAGATTCTCTACTTTCTTTTTTATATCTAGAATATTATATACTCCCTCCAATTTTACATGTTGTTCCCTTTTCTTTTGGACACAAGGATTAAGAAAATCAATTTGGACACACAAAACACACTACCCCACATTCAATGAAGTTTGGAGACAGAGTAATTAATTCATTTGGAAAAAGTGTGGGTTCTACTTGCAAAAAGGTGAAAAAATGTGAATCTTTCTCTAGCCAATAGAAATCCTGTAAATGTTTCTTCTTTTATATACTAATTTTAATCTCGTGCATTTTAGTTCAACAATTTCAGTAAATACATAGAAACTTAAAATAAAATTCCACAAAATAATACGCAGTACATTGCAATTTACGAACTATCAGTAAAAAAAGGCACATGTATATTCATGAATTACGATAAACTCGAACAAAAAAATAAATATTTTAAAACCCATCGGATCCTAAAGATAATACATATGTATTTCATATTAGATCATTTAAAAATTGTGGACAATGTAAAACTATGATCAAAGTTATTAATAATTTTGATATTTAGAGCTTATATAGTAAACACATGTTAAATAAAGTTTTTGACGTATTAAATGACAATGAGGCATTTTATAAATTGACTGTCAAAAGAAAAGCAATAGGTCTTTCTTATCCGTCTTAAAAATAAAATAGGTCAAATAACACCTCACTTGCATAGTAGAGACAAAATTTTTGGCAATCACAATGCATTATTTTCCCCCCTTATTAATTGACACTTGACTTGTCTTAAGATTAAGGAGATATACCCGTCTTAAATGAGAATTTGTGAACGACGAAATAAACAACATAACAATGTACATTATTTAACATAGACGAAAATGCAAATAACCCGATATATCTTCCAACTACGAAACCCGTCCAACTAACACGGACCAAATATATGTCACCGTAAAACAAAAAAACATGAATGTCAAAATATGGGCCAAATAAACATTATATAAGCCTAGCAGTCCATATCTATTTAACCCTAACCCTAAATAACTTTTTATACCCTCTCAATAACCCTACTTTCTCTTCCAAATCATGTCATACTCATATTTTCACAATTACATGATTGTGCCTCTTCTCTCTAATTCTCATCTAACTCCTATAGTCCTATGTACATATCCCCATCATTGTTTTTTTTACAACACCCCATCATTGTTATGTAATCAATTATAATTAACTAATTAAAAAATATTTAATCTATGTGAAGTATTATTGTTCTCCGGTAAATATTTTTTTTCTCCAATACATGTTCTATGTACACTTGACATTTTTTTTTCTTTCTATTCTACATTTATCAATGTACGGAGTACAATATAATTTCTGGCAAAAATGATCAGTTTTTTTGGCTTTAAATGCTAAAAAACATTTTATTTAGAATATACACCTTTTAAGGATTATTTTTCACTTTGACTTATGATTTGATAGGTTATATTTTTATAGATTTTAGTCGGATTGTAGCTTCTTAGAAATATAATAATTAAATTATTTTTCCAAAGAGAGATTATTTATTAAGTACTAAGAATTTTGAAATTTTTTTTAATTGAATTATTTGGACTTTGTTTTGCAGGAACATTTTATTTGTATTATTAATTTTTTTTAATTGTATTATTTGGTCTTTGTTTTGCAGGAACATTTTAATTGTATTAAACATTGTTATTGTTCTTTGGACTTTGTTTTGCAGAAATATTGTTATTAGAATAATTTTTATTTTTCATTTTTTTTATAATTAGATTTTCATAGACTTTGTTGTTGCTATGAATAATGCAATTTCAAATTATATTATTTGGACTTTAGTATTCCATGAAAATCTCCTTTTAAAATTGAGTTTTCATATAAACGACCAACTCTACTATATAGTATCATAAAAATCATATATTCTATGTAAATTATGTAAATCATATAAGTTATGTAAATAATCTAATCTAAATATGTAAATAAGGGAATCAGAGTTTGCAAGAGTGAGGAAAGTAATTAATCTTTTTCTTTGTATATGGGGCCCGCTACAACTTTTTCTCCTTAAATCTCAGCAGCCAATCAGAAACTCTTAAATGTTTATGCTTTATAGACTAGTAGATATGGATCTAGAATGTCCCATATCAAAATAAAATTTGAAAAAATTATTTTTAAACTGAAAAAAATTAAAACCCCACCAAAAATATATTCTTTTGAATCTATCTTATTTAATTTGGTTTTAAGAAAATCCAGAAAAAAAAACTTACTTACGTATTCTAAATATCTTGCTAAATACTCACACTGCAATCTACTTAGATAAAACTAATAAATTTATCGAAGTCCCATTTTTTATGTGTTACAAACATAAAACGATTAAAAAGTTTCCTTGGTTAGACTAATTACATGCATAAAAAAATACTTATGTTATAACCAAAAAGAGAATAAAAATTTACCATGTGGTTTAGAAGCATTTAAAACTAAATCCGTCATTCCTGAGGTTAAATGCAACATACATAACATTGTAATGTACAGTGGATAATTTTTTTTTCAAATTAAATTGTTATCAAATTTATTGATTTATATAAACAAAAGATAATGTGAGATAAATGAAATACATGCATACATTTATACGAAAATGAGATAGGGGAGAATAAAAGAAGATAGAAAAATAGAGAGGTAGGCGATATGGAGGGAATGCAGATAGTCAGTCTTTTAGTGATGTAGGATTTTGGTGATGGGAAGGGTGAGATTATATATCATCATATGGTGGTACATATGGATTCTCAGTAAGTCATGCTGAAGACGGTACTATTCGTCTTAAGTTTAAGACGGGTCAAACAAAACCATATAGTGGTACGTAATAAAGACAAAACTTTTCGTACTTTTCAGGGAACACGTGGGATGATTTGTTATGAATTTGACCCGTGTTAAGTTTAGGACGAATATCGTCCGTCTTGAATAGAATTTGTGATGGATTATCTATAATGTTTGGACTTTGTTTATTCTTCAGTTCGGCCCAATTCATAATATCGAGAATGCTCCCAACTAACATGAGCCGAAATCATGTTGCTAAAATTTCCAAAGTTCAAATGTGTAAATGCGAATGAATATCGTGTTTTTTTCATTACGCCGATGTTAGATGTAACGATATTGCTTATTTTCTTCATTTTCCAGATTATTTTATAATACGAATATATCGAACATACACACCTTAAATTGAATAAACAATGTTCACAATCTGTCAAGTTATATTAATTTATTATTCATACTGTGTTTTTTATTTTATAGTTGATAAGAGTCAACAATTAATACGGTTGATTTGTGAAATAAGTCAATAATTATTGTCCAATACTCAAGTTCTCTATTCTCGGCTATTAGAAACGTTTCTCTGGCGTACCTCATGTTGTGTTTTGCAAATTAATGATGTTTACACAAAATATACTGTAATTTGTAAGTTTATTAGATTATTCTACTATTTGTAAATGATACGAAGTATTGTTCAAATTTAAATCTTAGTTAACAATTATTGAAATTTTATATCAATATATATGCATTAAATTGAATATTTTCTTTACAAGTTTAATACCAAACCCGTGCAATTTTGCACGGGTATAAAACTAGTTATTGTTTAAAGTGGGACAAATAGCATTCTAAGTGGTACACCATATTTTTCTATAAAATAATTAATTATTTATTGATAGTATTATTCATGATATTTTCCTAAATTATTTTTTGATGAAGTTCTTGATGATATTTTATTATACTATGAAGAACTCTGATAGACAAATCTCAAAAGGCTCATATTTGTAATCATAAGATCATCTCACTTTGTGTAATTTTTCGATATGGGACCATTCTACTATTTATAGGTATTATATTCACCATACCTATATTACTTTACGGTGTGGAACAAATAACATACTAAGAATTACACCAAATATGTATAAATTATATTAGAGTTTATACTCTAATGATAGCATTTTTATCATAAATCTAATTATATTATGTTCATTATTTTTTTTAGAGTACCTTTTTGTCTAATTAAAAGTAAAAAAAAATTATTTAAAAATTATAAACTTTCCTTGAATATAATATACGAAATATATATTAAATTAATTAAAAGATATTATACTTTATTTTTTTTATTATACTTTCCAAAATTAATTTTTGATGATGTAAACGTCAATATTAGAGAGACACTAATACAAACTTTTAAGAATTCTCTAAGACAATATTTAAGAGACTCAAAAAATTTTGGGTGGATACATAAGTTCCAATAATGAACCCTATTTATAATCATAAGATCACCCTAACTTATGCTAATTCTTCAATGTAGGACAATTCTTCATTTTATACATAGTATATTCACCATGCATACATTATTTTTCAATGTGGGCTAAATAACATACTAAGTAGTACATCATCAAAATTATTGTTTATGATACTTTTCTAAATTAATTGTTAATATTTATAATCATAGGATCACCCTATCTTATGTAATTTTTCGATGTGAGACAATTCTTCTTTTTCTACGTAGTATGTTCACCACGCCAACATTATTTTTCAATGTGGGGCAAAAAACAAATACTAAGTAGTACACTATCAAAATTATTATTTATGATATTTTGCTAAATTGTTATTTATGGTGATGTAAATTTATGTATATTTCTCGGTAATAATACTACAAACTTGTAAGAGCTCTCTAAGACAATACTTAAGAGACTCAAATTTTTTGGATAGATAGTGAAGTCCAAGGATGACACATATTTATAATCATAAGATCACCCTACCTTATGATAATTTTTGATGTGGGACAATTCTTCTACTTATACATAGTATATTCACCACACCTACATAATTTTTCAATGTGGGACAAATAAAATACTAAGTAGTATACTATCTTTTTTTTTTGTAAAATAACTATTTCTTAACTGTTACTAAATTATTATTATTATAATAGTATTCCCTTCACATACCTATTTTCACCCTATTTGATTTATCGCGGTCTCCTAGACGACACTTTGACCGTATATTTTGATGTCTATATGTTACTTTTTTTATTCTTGAATGTTTTTTATCGTGAAAGATGTCATGAAAATAAGTGTAAATGTTTTTGTTTTATAATCTAATATTTTTTATTCTCCAACTTATTTACGGTCAAAGTTCGTCAACTTTGACCTCCCAAAAGCAAATGGGGTGAAAATATGTGTGGAGGGAGTATTAGAATAATAAAATATTTTACAATATTTTTTTTTAACTTTCACATACTTATACTCTAGTCATATCATATTATCAACAATATATTAGTTAAAAATATAAAATTTATACTCCAATGAAAGCATTTTTAGCTACGAATCCTAATATGTAAGTTTCGAAATGCTTTGCATTATATTTTTTTTATATTGATGATAAAAAAAATTTCTTGCGTAAATAATAGTTGTGATATTAAAAATATTACATAAGATATATTTCGTAATCTTGCAAGATCTTAAAATATATTTTTCAAAAACTGAAAAAGATAATGTTGACCAATAGAATTGCTAAAAAAAAGCCTCTCTCTCTCTCTATATATATATATATATATATATATATATATTTATATATATATATATATAACAATGATCAATTGAGTCCACCATTTCCCTTAGAGTCCTTGAGTCCTCTTTAGAGCCATTGGATGAGGAAGATGAATGGCTGAGATTGGTACTGCCAAAAGGTGATTAATGTGTTAATATTCCACTCTCTCTCTTATTTACTAATTAACCACTAATCCAACCCTAATACACATGATAGCATAAACCACTCAACAACTTCTCTCTCATCCCACATGATATCATTCCTTCCTAAATCAAAACCCAAATAAATCCTCCTCATCCTTCTCACTCACAACCACCCTCCCACCAACACCACCGGCAGCCACACCCACCCTTCCACCGCCGGTTCTACCATCCGCCCCCTCCTCTGCCGCCGGTTCTGCCACTTGCCCCCTCCTCTATCGTCGGTTCTGCCACCCGCCCTCTCCTCTACCGTCGGTTCTGCCACCCGCCTCCATCCTCTAATGCCACCTACCTTCTTTCCCCTGCCACCTGCGGTCTGGTTGGATGGCGTGTCGTGAGGACGGGTGGTGGGCTGGTGGGTGGTGGTTTGTTAATTTTTTTTTTCAGATCTAGTTTTTGTTTTTGTGTTTCTTGTAATTGTGGTGGTGGTTGTTAGGTTTTTGGATGTTTATTAGTTTTTTTTAGATTTATCGTAATTTTTTTTTTTTCAAATTTCGTAATAAAAAATCGTCTTATTAATGTGTAGTTTTAGATCTTTTTTTTGGTTCTTCTTAAATAATCTTTTTTTTGTGTTTAAATTTTCCAAATCTATGTTGTGTCTTTTATTTATTTAATTTTTTTTTTCAGATCTGATGAAAGGGGTGTCAAATGTAAAGTAACACACCTTGATTATTAAAATTACATATATCATTTAATAAAGTAACACAAAATTACCCTAAAAGCTATACCTTTCTTTTTCTTAGATCTGAAAAAGTCACACATATTGTCTATTAAAGTAACACAAATTCTCTATTAAAGTTACCGTATTTATTAAAGACACAAATATCATATATTAAAGTAACACATTTTTTTTATTAAAGTTACATAATTTTTGTATAAAAAAAACCTTAAAAGTTGCACGTGTCAGATCTACATTTTTGTATAAAAATTACCTTAAAGTTTTTTTTTCTCAGATCTACATATTTTTGTAGATATTTTTTTTTAAAGATCTCGTTCTTTTTAGATTTATTGTTATATATTTTTTTTTTCAAATCTTTTCTTAAAAATCTCGTCTTGTTATTATGGTGGTTTCAGATCTTTTTTTTTTTAAGTTACACTCGTACACTATTATAGTTACACTAGTCAAATGATCTAGTTTCATTTTTTTTGTTTTTTTCATCGAATTTACGTTTTTATGGGTGTGGGTTAGTGGTAGAGGACGGTGGTGATGTTTGTCGGTGATCGGAGTAAAGTTACATTCAGAAAGGACTAAAGTTACACTCATAAAGAACTAAAGTTACACTCATAAAAGACTATAATTACACTCATAAATGACCAAAGTTATACTTAAAAGACTAAAGTCACACTTTTAATGCATTAAAGTTGATTCAAAAAGTACTTTATACTTGTAAACTTGTAGTAAATTAAATAAATTCAATTTTTTTTACCCAAAGTGACCTAAAATTACTAGAGTTACACTCGTAAAATGTTAGAGTTACACTAGTAAAATGTTAGAGTTACACTCGTCTAATGGCTTGGATGAGGACTCAAGGACTCTATGGAAATGGTGGACTCAAAAGAACTAAGCTCTCTCTCTCTCTCTATATATATATATAGTCAAGATCTGGTGGAAACGAGCACTAGGTGAAAAAAGTGGAAACGAACTAGCTTTAAAATATAAAAGACATAACTCAAGTGTATAACTGTATGCGGCCAAACAATCAAAACCCACCATAAATTTTAATGACTAAAATAATCACTAACCCACTTTACACTCTCAAAACTCAAACTACTTTTTCCTATCCTTCATCCCTGCCATTCAATAAATTTCCTCTCTTCATCATGATTCACCACCATTACCACCACGACATCACGACCATCACTAGACGCCCTAATTACCACCATGTAGACTTCCCGACGACCCCTAACTGTCACACTTTCCTTACAACATTCTATCTACCTCAACACATCCCTCAATCCTCATCCTTATCAACCACCAACTCGTCGTCGGCTACATCGTCGGAGCAAGTCGCCACCTTGCCTAAGCACAGCCCAACCTCGTCAACAAACGAGATCTGCTTTCGTGGTTCAAACTTAGTAACTCTTTCAAATAGTCTTGGTCCATTCACTTCGTTGTTTTAGCACTGTCAACAATCAGTGACGCCGCTGAGAGTAATGAAGGTTGTCGTCGGCACCGTTGTTTTCTAACTGCTGGTGGAATGGCTCCATGAAATTAATGTACTTAGTTTCTATATTGATGTATCTCAAATTAATTTTAATGTACCTAATAATTAATTTTGTGTATCTATGATAAGATACATTAAATTAGTGGTTAGATAGACAAAAACCAAGTGTAGATACATTGAAATCGACATTAAACCAACGGCGTACAGGAAGTGAGGTAGTCGTCGGCGGTGACTTACCGTCTGACATTTTCAAGTTCGACTAAAGCTTCCCTGTCCAATTTCGTCAGCCTAACAGCACGACCTGAGCTCCCGTGATGTCAACATGTCAAAGAAATAGAGGGGAATATGAAGAGCATTAAAGGGGAAGCACCGACGTCGCCGACAGAGAGCGATATATATAACTCGTGGGTTGCTGTTGTTGTCTAAGTTGATGAGGAAAGGGGAGCACCTTTGACGGAGCTCGGCGTCTAGTTTCGACGGCGTCTGGTCATGGTCATGGCGGTGTCTGATGGTGGTGGTGGTGATGGAATGTCACTATGTCAAGGATTTGAGAGGGAAAAGTTTTATGTTTGGGTTTTGTTATTAAGACACTGCAAACATGTGGGTTAAAATTGACCTTATGTTTGTACAACTAGTTTGTTTTCACTTTTTCCATCGAGTGGTCGTTTTCACCGGATCCTAAATATATATATATATATACATATGTATATATATATATATATATATATATATATATACAGATATATATATACAGATATATATATATATATATACATATATATATATATATATATAGGGGCGGGTTCAGGTGCGAACTAATGTTCAATACGAACTATACGAACTAATTTAAAAAAAACATCTTACGACTTTACGAGCAAAACCAAGCCCAAATCTCTGACTTCCCTTTCCCTTATCCTTTTATGTTTATATATTTATATTGTCCATACACACCTAACTTTTCATCTCCCTCATCCACCACCACCACCACCACCGTCCGTCGTCGCTTACCTGACAACCACCGGAGATGGTACTATGCTTCGTTGGCCACACAGACCAATCCAACAAGCCGCCGCTCTTCTTTTGTTGCTCCTATTACCAGCATCCAAGTAATGGATTTTCCCACACCTTCCATGAATTGTAGTTTTCGGCTCTAAATCATATGATTTCTTCGACGATGCAATTAGTTTTCTCCAATTATATGATTTCCTATTACCAGCTCCCATTTGATTTTTCTTATTTGAGTAATTTATGTTTGCTTTTTTTTTTTTAAGTTGGTAATTGGTGTGTTTGTTGTTTGGTGATGTTAGATGCTCTCTTTTCTCCTTTATTTAATTTGCTTTGATAATGATGGGTTTGTGTGATTTTTTCTCATCTGGAAATCCATTGAAGAAATTTACCAATCTGGGCATAATTGCTACGTATTTAATTAGTTTTGACTTCAATTTCTGATACGTTGTTTTGCTACCTTTTTTGTTTTTATTTAAAATGAGCCATTAGCCTATTAACTGTAAATGCAACTTATTTGGAATTTTTTTGAATTATTTGACCATCTGGACCGTTCCACTTGTAATCTATAAGTTTCGGGTATTTGATGATTTCGGTCAATTAATTATTGATTTTAAGTATTGTGGTATGTTTGATACATTGGAGAGAAGAGGTGTTTTGTGAAAATGATAAGGAAGATGACTAGATAAGCTCAGAAAGATCAACATATGGGTCATATAACACCTGATGGCGGACCTGATTTCGAGACCCATTTATAATGTAATGTTGTAGGGTAAAGGCAAATGATCATTGCCTTTTTTTTAATGTACCTTATATGATTGTAAGGTTGAGCCCTATGTCTTCCTTATAATCTGACTTAGTTGCTTGATACACTCTTTTAACGAGTGCACTTAGATCGCTACAGGTATGTATCTACCAACTTAAATGAGTGTATCTAGCTAGATAGAGATATGTATCTAGCAAGTTAGATGAGCGTATCTTCCTAGTTAGAGAGATTATCTAACAACTTAAAGAAGTGTATCTAGCTAGCTAGAGGTATGTATCTAGCAACTTAAAGAAGTGTATCTAACTAGTTAGTGGTATGAGGTATGTATCTAGCAACTTAAAGAAGCGTATCTAACTAGTTAGAGGTATGTATTTAGCTAGCTAGAGGTATGTATCTAGCAACTTAAAGAAGTGTATCTAACTAGTTAAAGGTATGTATCTGACAACTTAAAGAAGTGTATCTAGCTAGCTAGAGGTATGTATCTAGCAACTTAAAGAAGTGTATCTAGCTAGCTAGAGGTATGTATCTAGCAACTTAAAGAAGTGTATCTAACTATCTAGAGATATGTATCTAGCAATTTAAAGGAGTGTATCTAGCGACTTAAAAGAATGCATTTAGCAAATTAAAGAAATTTATCTACTAACTTAAAAAAGTAAATATAGCAAGCTAAATATACTATATACGTTCCATTCATTTATTTGACTTTTATATTTTTTGTGAGGTGTATTTTAATCAAAGATAAATAAATGTATTTATCAACTTACTAGCAAAGGCCTTGAGTCATATAATACTCATTTACAAGTGTTTTACATTTTCATCAGTTATTTATGGACTTGTAATCTAATTAGTAGAATCAGAGAAATTATCTAAATTATAAATACATCACACTAAATACAAACATAAATTTGTGTATCCGGTAGTATTCATCCATGTAACTGGTGACATATTTTATGTATCCAAAAAATACATAATACTAAATACACATGAAACACAAACACTAAATACCCATGAAACACAAACATAAAAAGTACGATCCTACTCATTCACTAACAACATACCCACTACCCCATTTTCAACTCGACAATTACCAATCGTCGTCAGCAACCAACGTCTTTTACTCTTACCAACACCCTGCCTCGCGGGCATGTCTTTGCTTCATAGTTGTCACTCGCCTTTAGTACAGAGCGTCGTCACCGTCAAACCATTCAGACGATGCACCACTCCAACGTTGCGCTAATACCACAACACCCACACTAACCACCATCGTTCTCTGACACCCACTCGATTTGGGTGTCAGAGCTTAGTGTAGTCGATGTAGTTGTCGAATAATGAATACGTTATTGAAGGATATATTACTTACAATTATAATATATGGCATGTCATTTCCTTACAAGTATTTCTTAAGCTTCCAGCAGGTACATTAAAAAATCATATTTCAAAGTGTTTTACATCGTGCTCAATGAGCAAATCTCACATTATGGTATTAGAGTGTACATTCCAACTCCATTATCATTCAAATGAGGAAATTTTAAAATAGTTACACTCCTTAAAAGATACGAGTAATTTATTATAAAACACTACCACCGACAAGAGCAATCGAGAGTATGAACTTTCCTAGTGATTGCAGGTTAAACATCAAATCATTTATTATAAAACCATTTTAGGAACATTTGCCTAAGTGAATTTTACTTCCATTTCTTAAGTCATACAAAAATTACAATATGAATAACCATATGGCAGAGGCGGACACAAAAGAATTTCAAACATTTGAACAAAATATTTCTAACATTTACCACCACTATTCATCCGTCAACACCCCACAACCATCGCCACTCAGACCACCACATCTGATCACCCACAACTATTACCACCACTACTCACCGTCGCGGACCACCATTACTCACCTGACGACGTCCATCAGTCACCCCTAAATATCCCACCGCAAATCTGCAGCACCACACCATCAGTCACCCGCGACGAACCCACAAAATAGGGTCGACGGTGATGGTTACCGACTCACCGGAGCTCTGACGCCGCATCAACTGGTAAATGAAGGATAAAATAGATCTGGTTCACCAACTACTCACCATCGCGGACCACCATAACGTGCGGAGTTATCGTCGTCAAAATCGGGACATGACATTGGGGAACCACCGGGATCTGAGTCGTCTGCAATCGACGGTGACGGTGACGGTGACGGTGACTGAACTCTGGTGCTGCCATTAATGGGTTAGGAGTGAGAGGGATGTAATAGAGGTGAGTTGTTTGGGGCTTGGGGTTATGGGTGAGAGTTGTCAAGTCTTTATATATACAGTAGATTGGTTTTAATCTGACAGTTCTTATTTAGTTCGTAAGTTCGCACCGAACTCTTAGTTCGCCCGAGATCCTGATTCTATATATATATATATATATATATATATATATATATATATATATATATACTCGAGGTAGTATATCTTTGTACTTAGCGAAAATATGTATCGTAAAATTGAACTTTGGCCAAGCAAGACACGTCCACGATCGGGTGGCTTGGCCCCGACCGGGGCTGGGTTGTTCCACTCCAACACTCGTCACTTTATTTGGCCGCCTTGGCTGCCCCCCCGATCGGGGTTATGTATATCTTGGTCCGAGAAGCCCTGTTTCGTTGCTACGTTCGTTTTGGACATGGCAGGAATGTTGGTTGCGTTTCTTGAGACGTAAACTTTAAATATTATGATTCAAGGAATTATATATCGTAAATGTTGTGCCTATATATATATAGGAAATATTGTGTTTAAAATCACATTGAAAATTTCTGATTTTGCAAATCAAAGTAATGAACAAAAACTCTTGAGGCCAAGGGGGTTGTTGATCCGACTAGTTATGGCGTAAATTTGAGAGATGATATGAATGATACGTACTTGAAATTCATTAAAATGGAGGCATTGGGTCTGGAATTGGCTTTTCAATCAAAGGGTGGTTCGGTTGATGTTAAACCGAATGTTGTTGATTTCTCGGATCTTGAATCAAAATTAAAATTGTTTATGGGGAAGGTAATGGAGCGCCTTGATGCGCAAGACAAGAAAATCGATGCGGTTGTTGACAAGGTGGTCAAAACCTGTGGCTTTGGGGAGCTCTAGCTCAACCCGTGACCGTGGAGGGTCGGGTGTGAGTAACGAGTTGAGAGGTTGGATGACGGGATTTGATGGTTGCCTTGCTAAAATTGAGAGGAATGTTGTCGATATTCGACAAGAGTTATTTAGGCAACGGGATCGGATGCAATTCTTGGTTAGCCAAGGAGGTGCTTTGGTGAAGAGTGGTGCGGATATGCGCGATGGAATGCACACCATTTATGATGCGACGGAGGCTCTATCTATGAAGGTTCAGAACTTTGATTCATGCCTCACCGCCCAAGCTAATCACGTGAAGGAGTGATTTGATCGCCTTTCCACCCTTGAGTACCGTACCCGACCCGATTATATTGACCCCAACATCCACTACAAGAAAACAACATTCACGCGACCGATGTTGGCGACTAATTTCAGTCGCCAAAATGAATTTGGCGACTGAAATCAGTCGCCAAGACCCAGTCGCAGGCCTTAGTCGCCAAATAAAATTCGGGCGACTGATTTCGGTCGCCAAATTTGGCGACTGACAAAAGCGTCGCAAAATTGGCAACATGGCGACTGAAATCAGTCGCCCAAATTGGCGACTGAATGGTGAAGTAGTCGCCAAATTGGCGACCACTACACCATTCAGTCGCCAATTTGGCGACTGATATCTGTCGCCAATCAGTCGCAAAATCAAGTTTAATTTGTAAAAGTACAGGGGGTTTGGCGACTGAAAACAGTCGCTAAAAGAACATTTCAGTCGCCAAAACCCCTGTTTTATTGCACGAAAATTTCTGTTTTCATCCTGCCATTTCATTACCATACCATACCTGCAAGTACAATAGAAAACAACCACAATTTCACACATTTACAACAACACGATGAGAAACGAACATCCTCATATATATCAAGAAAATCAAATCAAGTTTACAAATCTTGATAAAGGTTTACAAAACCAAGTTTAAACAACCACAATTAACAAGTTTCTAAACTAAAATCAAAAGCCAAGGAAACCCATATTGGCTTCGGCTTGCATACCACCACCTTCATTGCCTTCATCATAATCTCGCCGAAAGGGAGACGGACCTTGGTTGCAGTTGTTGAACATGGTTTCCATTGCTTTAAATTTTTCTTTCATTATCCGAACTTCCTCATCCCTTTCGGCGTTTTTTCTTCTTTCTTCATCAAGTTGGGCTTGGAGTTTACCTACGACTCCCGACTCGTAAGTTTGTCTTGAGCTAGAAGGCATCCTTGCCCTTGGAGCTTCGTAGAATACATCCTTAGCCGAGCCAATTCCGTACATATTCCCCTTCTTGAAACCATTAACTAAGTCGAACCAAATCTCGTTATCGGGCTTCTCGGGTTGCCTGGCTTTCCCGGCCAAAAATGATTCCTACAAAATATAAACATTATGATTAAAAATAGCTACAAAATTGGTTAAACATTCAAAAAAATGAACTTATTGTAAAAATTAAAAAATGGTTTGAAACTTACATATAGTTCCTTATCTATTGGCTTAATCCAATATCTTCTATTGTCTTGGAGTCGGGAATGGGTGTCAAGGAAGAGCTCCGGAGCCGTGGGCGTGTTACCTTTTTTCTTCTTACCCTTCTAAAAGAAGAAATTAAAGACTTGTATAAAAGATTTTAATAATAAAAAGAATTTAAGTTATAATTTTCAAAAGGACGAAAAAGTGGATTAATAAAATGTAAACTTACACCCAAAACTAGGTCCAATAAAGATCGAGATCCTTTGTGATGTGAAGGCTTAGCCGCTCCATCTTTCTTTCCTCCTCTTTTATTTGTAAATGCTTGGGCCGACTTAGCCTGAAACTCCGGAGTATCACGATATTTAAGCATTTCTTCATATGCACCACCTACAATTTAAATTAGTATTATAAAATATGATAAAATGTGTTAAATTATAACTATATACAAATAACAAAAAAAATTAAATACCTCTCATATGCTCCGGCTCCTTCTTCCTCTTGACAACCTTATACATGTTGTCCCTTAACCGTCTAGTGCATGTCTCATTGTACCTTTGACGTACAATATACTCTAATCCCGTCGGCCAGTCAAATGTTTTCTACAATTTAAAAGTAAATATTACTAAAATAAATTATTAATTGAAATTATAATAATATAACAAAATATAAACAAAAATATACCCTAAAATTATTGAACCATTCCTCTTTTTCTATGGATGTAGCCTTTGTCCAACAAGTAGGAGCAACCCCCGTCATCTTCATCTTTGTACTTTGAGTACAACCTCGTACAACCTTTTGAGATATATATATATATATATATATATATATATATATATATATATATATATATATATATAGGGTCAGGATCCGGTGAGAACCACTAACATAATGAGAACCATGAGAACCTTCACTAAATCTCCACCAAATCTTGTTTCGAAAGTTTTGTTGGATAGTATACCATTAGTTTAGTTTATTCAAGCAAAATACTTGCATTAACTAAACAAAATTTATTGATTATATTAAAAAAATATGTACTTAATGTACATAAATTCAATTTGTACACTAAAATTACTCTAAATGCGTGAAAACGAGCACTAGGTGCACGAAAATTTCTACATGCATGAAAACAGTTACTAGGTGCATGAAAATAACGGGCTCTAGATGCATTAAAATGAGCATCAGGTGCATTAAAATTGTTAGATGCATGAAACTGACTACTAGGTGCATGAAAATTAATAAATCGTATTTCACCTCAATTTCCGTCAGTAACTTATATTTTTTCGAGCAAGATGTGTGTTACCTAGCCATTAAATTCTACGCCGAACCCAAAAATGTCCTTATTTTTTAAAAATAAATTTCGTAAGGCGGAGTTCTCACGGTTCTCATTATCTTAGTGGTTCTCACCGGATCCCAATTCTATATATATATATATATATATATATATATATATATATATATATATATAGAGCTTAGTTCAATTGAGTCCACCATTTTCTTAGAGTCCTTGAGTCCTCATCCTAACCATTGGATGAGGGAGATGGATGGCTAAGATTTGGGAGATTAAAAAATACACTTATCACTAATTAATTACTTATGCACTAATTAATTAACTTTCTCTCTCTAGCTTATACTTAATCACTTTTTAAACACTTTTAAGCACTTTTGAGCACTTTTTAGCTGCTGAGATTTATGAGTGTAACTTTGATGCTTGCGAGTGTAACTCTAATGTTTTAGAGTGTAACTTTAACTTTTTAAGGCGGTTTGTATGTAAAAATTTGAATTTAAACAATTTTAACACCTTACGAGTGTAACTTGGATGCTTTTCGAGTGTAACTTTAATATTTTCGAGCGTAACTTTAAATTTTGAAGACGGTTTTCTCTATAATAATTTGAATATATATAATTTTAACATTCTACGAGTGTAACTTTGCTGATTTTCGAGTGTAACTTTAATTTTTTTGAGACGGCTTTGTATATAAAAATTTGAATTTATATAATTTTAACATTTTACAAGTGTAACTTTGATGATTTACGAGTGTAACTCTAATATTTTACGAGTGTAACTTTAGTTATTTTAGGTCATTTTGAGTGGAATTTTTTGAATTTTATTACATGTTGAATTTATGTAATTTACTACAAATTTAGTCCTTTATGAGTGTAACTGTAGTCATTTATAAATATAATTATAATACTTTATGAGTGTAACTGTAGTCCTCTGTGAGTGTAACTGTAATCCGACCACCACAAACCAACCCACACTCACAAAAAAGATAGATCTAGGAAAAAAATGAAAATAAGAGTAAAAACTAAAAAAAGAAACATATCTGACATCAACAAGTGTAACTTTTAAGGTCATTTTGTGTTACTTTAATTGTGTTACTTTAATAAATAGTGTGTGTTACTTTAATAGATGATATATGTGACTTTAATAAATAAAATGTGTAACTTTAATAAATAAAATATGTAACTTTAATAGACGATATATGTGAGTTTAATAAATAAAATGTGTAACTTTAATAAATAAAATGTGTAACTTTAATAGACGATATATGTGACTTTAATAAATAAAATGTGCAACTTTAATAGACGATATATGTGACTTTAATAAATAAAATGTGTAACTTTAATAGACGATATATGTGACTTTAATAAATAAAATGTGTAACTTTAATAGACGATATATGTGACTTTAATAAATAAAATGTGTAACTTTAATAGAGAATTTGTGTTACTTTAATAGAAGTCATTGTTACTTGACAGCCCTTTTTCAGATCTAGAATTAATAATTAGTGTTACTTTAATAAACGATATATGTTACTTTAATAGATAATTTGTGTTACTTTAATAAAAGTCATTGACATTTGACAAAAATTTTCAGATCTGACAAAAAATGAAAAACCAAGAAATAAATACAACAAACAGATTTTTTTTAAAAAAAAAAACAATAACCACGTATGAAGGAGAGAAATAAAAAAAAATAAAAAAAAGAAAGAAGAACAACACCACGACAGGCGACAGCCACGCCCACCAAGCCCGACACCCTTCAGCTACCCACGACTCCTCGATACCCCACCCACCACCCTAAACCACCCACGAACCCTCCCCCAACCCCGACTACCGCAACAAACACCACCAACTGCCACGAAATCCCATGAATCCTCCAGCTCTGGAAAAAAAAAGATGACAGGAAGTTAAGCGACGGCAGGCGGCCTTCGTGGCAGAGGAAGAGAGGGAGGTGGAGGAGGGAGCCATATCTGATTTGTTGGGGTGTTTGTTCGTAGATGATGGATGGTGGGCACTGGGGCGTGGTGATGGTGTCGTAGGTGGAGCGTCGTGGTGGGGTTTGGTGGCGGTTAGTGAAGCATATTTGGGGCGTGGTGTTGGTGACGGTGATGGTGGGAGGAGGTAGTGGTGGAAGGAGGTGGTAAGTGGTAGTCAGGCGGTCGGTGTGGTGAGGGCCCCAGATCTGGTGGTAGGAGTTATGTGGTAGGTGGTGGGTGGTTGCTGTGGTGGATAAGAGGCGGTGAGCGTCGAGGGTGGTCGTGGGGAGTGATTTATTTGGGTGGTGTCGGTGGGTTGTGGTGGTTGTGTGAGAATGGAGGATGAATGAATTAATTGGGATTTTTGATTTATTTGAGTTTTAGAGAGATGAGAGTATGAATATTATGTGAGATGAGAGAGAAGTGATTGTGAGGAAAATCTTTTATAGTGAATTAGTGAGGTTTAGTGATTAGTTAATGAAAACTAGAGAGAAGGTGATATTAATCATAATTTTGGAGTATCAATCTCAACCATCCATATCCCCATATCCAATGGCCCTAAAAAGGACTAAAGGACTCTAAGGAATGGGGTGGACTCAATTGATCCTTACTCTATATATATATATATATATATATATATATATATATATATATAGTCAGGTTCAGGTAAGTCCCTTTATTTAGGTGAGTCCCTAAGTCCCAATCTAGGCCATTAGATCTAACAAATGAATGGTCAAGATTAAAAGAAAAAAAGAGGGCTTATATAAAAGCTTCCAAACCCTAATCACACTCTCACAACCTACCCACTTTCTCTCTCACTTCTCTCTCTTCCTCTCATCTCTCTACAATTCCATATTTCAACCCACCACCATACTTTCCACTGCCACCATGTCGCCGGTCCCTGCCACCACGCCGCCGACCCTGCCACGTCCGCCTCTCCGCGGCCCTCCTCCTCGCCCCGCGGCCCTCCTCCTCCTCCTCCTCCTCCTCCTCCATGGCGCTCTTCCTCCTCCTCCCCCCGCGGCCCTCCTCCTCCTCCTCCTCCTCTGTTGGACCAATTTCATAGTTTTGATAATGACATGTGTTTACGTGATAATATGTTTTACTCGATATATCATATGCGTGTAATTGTGTGCTTTAGTCTTATTATAGCTAGCAACAATTATGAGAAGATAGATAAAAGTTAGTCATAACTTTGATAAAGTCTGTGAGACAAAGTTATAACAACTTCAGGAATAACTTTGGAAGTGAACATGAAAGTTATAGCTAACCAGGCATAACTTTAAAGAAAATCGCTTCAAGCAAGATCTACCTCAAATAGCACAAGACTCAAGATGGAGGGTCTTTGTGATCAAGATGAAGAGATGATTCGTATACTGAAGATCTTTGTGAAGATTAGATAGTATAGGTCGTCATTCGGTAACTATTCCATTCGAGAGATTTTATGTTCAAAGGTATAGCTTTAGCCTATGACTTTGGATGATAAAATATTGATGCATGATTTTGGAAATAAAATGTTTTGAAATGTTTTCAAAAGTGAAAGAGTATTTTTATATTTATCAAAAGTTTTAATAGAGAATATATTTATGAGATTCTATTGGTTAGTAATACAACTTATGGGTTGTCATGCTACATAGGGTTTCTAATATATTCTATCTCAATTTGTTGTTAACCTAATAAACCCACCTAGGGTTTGAGCCATCTAGGGTTTCGTGCAAACCAAGGGATTGTGCCACCTAGGGATGCGTGCCTCCTAGGGTTTCGTGAGCTAGGTATTTCGGCATATCTAGGTTGTTTCCCTAGTTTACCTAATCTAGGATTCTACTATATCTTTACAACAATATTTTGAGATATAAAGATAAATATATTTCTATAAGATAAACCAAATAATATTTTGAGATAAAGATATTTCTAAAAGATAAGCAAATATTATTTTATGATATTAAAGATAAATATCTTTCTTAAATATTAAGCTAGGGTTTTAGATCTAATATGATTCTATTTCTATAAATACTCCTTCACATCTTAATTGCAAAACACACGAAATACACGAGTACAACACGGCTACATATTTACTAGTGTTGATTTTCCAAAATCGTTTTAAAAGCAAACCTTTGAGCAAAATATTTATTATTTTTAGAGTTTGTTTTTCAAAAGAGTCGTGCATCAATTATTATCAATCGCTTGAGTGAAATACGTTATTGGATAATAGTACATCATTATAAGCTTACAATTCTTTAACGGGAATCTGTGTGAGTTATATTGTACTTTCTTATTAGCGTAAGATAGTATAGAGTATTTAGCGATACTCACCTTGAGTTATAATCATAGTGTTGATTATACGAGTGGGTTGGTAATTTTTGTAATCCGTAGAAAGGTACTAAAAATTATTAATCGAGAATAGTGGACGTAGGTTTCAACGTGTGAAACTGAACCACTTCAAAAATCGTGTGCCTCTCTCTTATCTCTTTACTTTTCGTTATTTCGTTACTTGCGCTTACTTTGATTAATTAATTAGTTGATTTTAATTCATAAGATCAAATAATTAATTACATATCATATAAATCGAAAAAGTGGGGCTAGTTTTTAATACTCAATTCACCCCCCTTTTCGTATTCATCAATAGACTCTACAATTGGTATCAGAGTCTCGTGCTGCTCTTGATTGCCTTACAGCAAGGAGTCTGATCCATTTATCCTTTTATTTTTATTTATTTTCCGCTGCATTTAATTTTATTTTAATGGATTCCAAACATCTGAAGTGTCCGTATTCGATGGGAAGAACTACAGTTTATGGAAAAATATGATGACCCATTTCATAAAGGGTAACGATTGGGAGTGTTGGCTAATCATTAAGAATGGTCCTAATAAGATCATGCTTGGATCTGCTACTGGCACTTCCATCGAAAAGAAAGAAGATGACTATGTTGAGGCAGATTATAAGAAAGCTGAGAAAAATTCAAAGGCTATTAGTCTGTTGCAAAACGGCATGACTCATACTGAATTTGATCGTTTCTCATCTAGTTCTACTGCCAAGGAAATATGGGATGGTCTAGAGTTAGCCTATGAGGGGACAACTGTTGTCAAAAAGCAACGTATCGCACTACTGATGCGAAAGTACGAACTGTTCTCTATGGAACACAATGAATCGCTTGACAGCATGTCCACTCGCTTCTCTAGTATCATAATGAATTGAAAAATCTTGGAAAAACTTTTGACTCCGAGGAAATTGCCAGGAAGATCCTTAGAAGTCTATCTAAACGATGGAGACCTAAGGTGACGGTAATTGAGGAATGTAAAGATCTATCTGACCTATCTTATCAAGAGCTACTTGGAACCCTAATGGCTCACGAGATTACTCTTGATGAAGATGAGGCAAATGATAGTAATAGCAAGAAAGTGGCTTTACAAGCCGAATCTAGTGAAAGACAAGATTCGGATCTTGAAGATGAAACAGTGTTATTTGCTAGACGTTTTAAGAAAAAATTCTTTAACAAACCACAAGGCAAAACGTTTAACAATAACACTAACAAATCTTACAAGAAGCCAATTGAGTCAAAAGGGTCTCTTTCAAGTCGTGGTTGCTTCAAATGTGGGGATAATGATCACATGATCAAGGATTTCCCCACATGGAAGAAAATCAAAGACAAAAAATCAACGAGACAAAACCAAGAAGGAATTCAAGCAAGTTATGATGGCTTATTGCTGGGGAGATCTCGACACAGAGGACGACGAGTCAGAGGAAGAGGAAGTCGCCAACTTGTGTCTAAGCAACGTCAGTCTTGACCTAATTTCTGATAGTGACAATGAAAGCGAATCCGAGATGTGTCTTGTTGGCAACTCAGATTCAGAACAAGATTCAGAAGATGATGAAGAGGTTAGTCATCTTGAACTTAAAAAGCAAGTTAAGAATTTATCTAAGAAGTCTTTAATTAAGTATTTTGAAGAAGCCTTAGATCATTGTCATGAACAGAGTCTTGAATTAAAAGATCTTAAAGAACAAATTCTTGATATTGCTGAGGAAAACCAACTTCTAAAGGCCAAAGCTAAAAAGCTCAAGTCTAAAGTTATGGCAACTTCAGCTATAACTTCAGACAAGACAAATGTTGAGAAAGAAGCTCTTGAGTCTAAAGTTATAGCTAATGAAGCTATAATCTCAGAGTTGAAGCTCAACATTAAGCATCTTCAAGCCAAAGTTATAGCTAATGAAGCTATAACTTTAGAATTGAAGAAAGTCAATGAGCTTTACAACTTGAAGCTAAGGCAAAGGAAGTTGCTATCATTGATCACAAGAAAGAAAACTCTCTTCTCTCTCAGAAATTGAAAGATATAAAGGCTGAATTCTCCCAAGCCAAAAATCAACACAATGAGGAGAAATTTATCTTGAACAAACGCTTTGACGATTTTCGTGAAAATTTCAAAAAGAACAATCCCTCCAAAGACTCGAATGTAGATCATTCGTTTTGTGAAAAAGAAATTCAGTCTTTGAAAGAGTTGTTCTTGCATGCACGAAAGGTTCATGATAAATGGGAAGGAAGTCAGAAGGTCTTAGACTTCCTTACTGAACAGTCTAACAATAACATGAAGATGGGTCTAGGTCATGAGTGCTATAGTCGTAGAGACCATGATAAATGCAAATCCACTCCTTCTGACCGTGATTTCAGAAGAAGGAAGTATGTCAATCTTTCAGAATATCTGATTTGCAATTATTGTGGTCACAACGGCCATGTTAAAGATAATTTTGTTAAATATATCAACGAAAACAAAAATCAAACTGATTTTGTTAAAGAACATGATGTGTCTAGTGTTAATGAGTCCGAACCTGAATCTCAACGTGATGAAGTTAGAAATAATGAGTTCAGGTGGTTTTATGACATAGCTTTCGATTACACATCTGTACCTTCAAAATCTAAACCATATGTGAATCAGAAGCAGTCATTTAAACCTAATGTGCGTCGTAACAATAACAATCACTACAATAAACCTAGACAACCCTACCTTAAGAAGAAAAGAATTGTTAAACAGGTATGGGTTAGGAAGGATCAAATACATAGAGTCATTAACCATAAAGGACCCAACTTAGCGTGGGTACCTAAAAGCTGTATTTGATTCTCTTGCAGATAATAGTGAAAGAAAATAATCTATGGTATCTCGACAGTGGTTGTTCGAGACACATGACCGGAAACAAGAATCTTTTTCTTTCACTAGAGCCCTTCAACGGTGGCAAGGTCACCTTTGGAGACAACAAGAAGGGCAATATAATCGGTGTAGGTAAGATTGGTATATCTTCTTCACATGCTATTAATAATGTATATCTGGTAGATGGCCTTAAGCATAACTTGCTAAGTATCTCTCAATTATGTGACAAAGGCAACAAAGTCGTTTTTCATTCAAATGTTTGTCGTATCATAGTTGAAGGTACTAGTAATGTTATCTTAGAAGGTCTACGTAAACGGAACGTGTATATGATTGATTTAAACAAAGTCACTACAAGTTCCTTTACGTGCATGAAAGTTACTGTGGATGATTCATGCTTGTGGCACAAGAGGTTTGCACACATCAGTCCAACAATTTTAAAGAAACTCAAATCGTGGGATTTAGTTGAGGGTTTACCCTTAATCAAATTCGAACAAGAAAAGATGTGTGACTCATGTGCCCGTTGTAAACAAGTTAGATCTTCATTCAAACCGAAACGAGTAGTAAGTACAGAGCGTCCACTTGAGTTGGTACACATGGATTTGTGTGGACCTATGAAAGTCAGAAGCCGCGGTGGATCAAGGTACGTATTCGTCCTAGTCGACGACTACTCAAGGTATGTATGGCCTATCTTTCTATTTACTAAAGATGAAACTTTCGATGAGTTTGTAGTACTAATGAAGCTCGCCCAAAACAAGTATGATAAAAAGTTAGTTTCCATTCGTACGGATCATGGCACCGAATTTGATAATCAAGCTTTTATAGAATATTGTAGGGAGAATGGTGTAGGACATAACTTTTCTGCACCACGAACCCCACAACAAAATGGTGTCGTGGAACGTATGAATAGAACATTAGAGGACATGGCCCGCACTATGCTTTTGTGTAGTGGCCTTCCTAAGAGCTTTTGGGCAGAAGCCATTAGTACTGCATGCTATGTGCACAATAGAGCTATGATTAGACCTATTCTCAAAAAGACTCCCTATGAACTTTTAAGAGGGAGAAAACCCAATATAGCTCACCTTCGTTGCTTCGGTAGTAAATGTTTTGTCCATAATAATGGAAAAAGTAATTTGAGCAAATTTGATCCACGAAGTGACGAAGCTGTGTTTGTTGGTTATTCTAATCATAGTAAAGCTTTTAAAGTTTTTAACAAAAGAACTTTGTGCATAGAAGAAAGTGTTCATGTTGTATTTGATGAAGATAATGTGCCTGAGCAAGTTGAACAGAATGAAGAAGAAGACATGAATGATCCAGACTTTCGCCTTTCAAGGGAAGACGAGCCAGATAATAATGAAGAAGTTATTGAAGGAATCAATGATGAACTTGATAAATCCGCAAATGACCTTGAACAGAGAACTGAGACAATTGTTGATGATACGAATGTCTCTTCTCAAAACAAGGAAAAAGAAACTGAAGTTATAGCTGATGATGCTATAACTTTGAACCAGGACCAAGATGATGTAACTGAAGTTGTACCAACTTCAGCTATAACCCCAGAGTCTAACTCAGGGGGAACCAATCTTGATTCTGAATCATTTGAGGAAAATGAGAGTTCATCAGATGGTGATGAGCCTAGGAACTCTAAAAAATGGAAATATAAGAGTTCTCATCCCATGGATAGTATCCTAGGAAGTTTGAATAAGGGAGTTCAAACAAGACGAACGTTGAACAACTTATGTTTATTCTATTCGTTTCTGTCCACCATAGAGCCTACCAACATCAAAGAAGCTCTTGCAGAATACGACTGGATTGTAGCAATGCAAGAGGAGCTTCAACAGTTTGAACGTAATAAAGTATGGCACCTTGTGCCATGACCTCCTAATCGAACTGTGATTGGTACTCGATGGGTATTCAGAAATAAATTTGGATGATTCAGGAGTTATAGTTCGTAACAAGGCTCGATTGGTCGTTCAAGGTTATAATCAACAAGAAGGAATTGATTATGACGAGACATTCGCACCAGTAGCAAGACTTGAAGATATTCGCTTGCTCATCACCTTCGCAGCTCATAAAGGAATGAAATTATTCCAAATGGACGTTAAGACTGCATTTCTTAACGATTATTTGGAAGAAGAGGTTTTTGTTGAACAACCTCCCGGATTTCTGAATAGCAAATTTCAAAACCATGTTTTTAAACTTGATAAAGCTCTATATGGTTTGAAACAAGCACCTAGGGCTTGGTACGACAGATTATCTAAATTTTTATTACAAAACAATTTTAAAAGAGGATCTGTCGACAAAATCCTATTTCTAAAATCTGAGGGTTCTGATTTACTTGTTACTCAAATTTATGTAGACGATATTATTTTTGGTTCTACTAACAATAAATTGTGCAAGTATTTTTCAGATCTTATGACCTCAGAATTTGAAATGAGCATGATGGGAGAATTGAAATTCTTCCTCGGATTGCAAATTCAACAAACTAAGGAAGGGATAAAGATTCACCAACAAAAATATGTCAAGGAGCTAATCAGAAAATTTGGTATGGAAAACGCTCATCCAATGGACACGCCTATGGTAACTGACAAAAAGTTGACCTTAGACGAAAATGGTAAGTCCGTAGATGAGACTACATATCGAGGTATGATTGGTTCTTTATTATATTTAACTGCAAGTAGACCTGACATTATGTTCAGCGTATGTGTCTGTGCTAGATTTCAATCATGTCCTAAAGAATCACATATGATTGCAGTTAAACGTATCTTGAGATATTTAATTGGTACATCTAATCTATATTTGTGGTATCCACTTGAGTGTAATTTCGATCTAGTAGGATATTCAGACGCAGATTATGCTGGATGTTCCCTAGATAGAAAAAGTACATCTGGATTTGCTACGTTTGTTGGACCTTGCATAATTACTTGGGGCTCAAAGAAGCAAAATTCGGTTGCGTTGTCTACTGCAGAAGCCGAATATATCGCTGCAGGACTGGTATGTTCTCAACTACTATGGTTAAAGCAACAACTATGTGATTATGGTGTTAATGTTGGTTGTATGCCTGTTTTTGTGATAATACGAGTGCTATTATTATTTCTAAGAACCCAGCTCAGCATTCTCGTACTAAGCATATCGACATTAGACATCATTTTTTACGTGACCATGTAGAAAAGGGCAACATTAAACTCGAATTCTGTTGTACTGAAAATCAATGGGCTGACATTTTAACAAAGGCGTTAGCGAGAAGACGTTTTGAGATTTTGCGGTTGGAAATTGGTTTAATCAGTAGCAATTAAATTCATCATATCTATTTTGTGAACCTGCGTGACTGGTTAGAATAAGACGAGATTGTATGACTGTGTCCGCATATTTCATTGCTAGTATATTTGTGTTTAATATAATATATTTTACGTGCGTATCTTGCATAATTAAGTGTTTTATAGTAATTGAATTATGAACCACATATTTGCCAAAAACCTATCTTATTCACTTTCCAAACTAAACCAAAATTCTACCCTAGAATCCTATGTTGGCCGAAATTCCCAACCAAAAATACCTTACCATATCTTTTTATTTACCAAATTCTATCCTTACCATATTCCCACAATTAATTACCTAAGATTCCTTTTCCTACCAAAATTCAAAAAAAAAAAAAGGGAAATGGACTCTAAGAGCTGGCACACCCATGTGCCTAGTACAAAAGTACAACAACCAGTTTTTACTTGTCATAATTACCCATCACTTTCACCACACAAACACTTCACCAAATTTTACCCCTTCTCTCCCTCCTCGCGGCACCCAAACAACAACAATAAAAATTACCCAAAACCTTCAACCTTCATCCATGGCTTCCACAAGATCAAAATTCTCCAAAAACCCAAATCCCAAAACTCCAAAGCCTAGCATGCCCACAAATACTTCTCCTCATCCCACACAAAAAACACCTACCATGAACCAAACCGAGTCCGGTACGGGTCTTGAGGGTACAAAAAGAAGAAGGTTAAATAAGGGAAAAGCTAGAGTACAAGAAGAAGCCACTACCGAAACTGTTGACACGGTTCCCGAGGTGACTACACGGGTCACATTCCGTGATTTTTCGCCTCAAGAAACATCTTCCGGGCTTGACAAACTCCGTCTCACGAAAGATGAACGAAAGCTTGTAAACCGAGTTGCTCAGTACGGAATACATGGGGGTCATCATTATCCGAAAGCTTGGTGTGACAAATATGCGGCTTTAGGATTCTTTACCAACTTTCTAAATTTTCAAGAACGGGAAACCGCGACACAATTTTCGGGTCCAGTCTATCCGATTGAGGTAATCCAGTTTTTCGCTTCTGTTTCGTTAACTGCTGGGGTGTTGAATGCCGTTGTCAATGGTCGTTCGGTTTCGATCTCCGTGACGGACTTTTGTACTCTGTTTTTGGTTCCTCATGATGGAATCAAAATCAACCCGAGTACGTCATGGGATGAACTGACGGACACGGCCAAGTTGGAAGTAAAGAAATATTTTGATGTTGGAGCTACTTTGTCGAGTTGTGTTTTGGCGGGGAGTGTGTCCCCAAAGTTAAAATTCATGTTAAATTTTCTGTGGAACACCATAATTCCGCGTCGGGGAGGACGGGACAAGATTGCATGTTATGAGATGTTATTTGTGAAGAATTGGTTGGAGGGAAACCGGGTTAATCTACCTTTTCTTGTATTTTCTCGAATTTCACAAACCGCCTTTTCAGTGACCGAGGACAAGATTTATTCGACCCTTGATTTACCCTACGGGATGTGGGTGTCACGGCTACTTGAGTCGAAAGGGGTCGTTGATGTGAACAATTATGGGGTTACCGTCAAGGATGATATGTGTGACACGTTCTTTAAATTCATGAAGTTAGATGCGTGTGGACCGGAGTTGATGTTTTTGACCAAAGGGGGTTCGGTCGGGTTGAAACCGGTTGGGACTGATTTTTCGGGAATCGAGTCTAGGTTGGACTTGTTTATGGGAAGTGTGATGGAGCGCCTTGATGCGCAAGACAAGAAGATTGATGCGGTGTTGGACAAGATTGTTCAAACCGTGGCATTGGGGTCCACTAGCTCCACCCGTGACCATGATGGGTCGGGTGTGAGTAGTGAGATGAGGTCGTGGATGACGGGTGTGGATGATTGCCTAGCAAAATTGGAGAGGATCATTGTCGATAGTCGGCAAGCGATGTATAGGCAAAGGGACCGCATGCAATACTTGGTGAGCCAATGAGGCTCGTTGGTTAAAAGCGGTACGGAAATACGTGAGGGGATGCGTACTATCTTTGATGCGACGGAGGCTCTTTCCTTGAAAGTTCGGAACTTTGATGTTTGCCTCACCGCTCAAGCTACCCATGTGTCCACGTGCCTTGACCGTCTCTCCACTCTCGAGTACCGCACCCGACCCGGTTATGTTGACCCTAACAAAATCCGCCAACCCAACATGCCTTGATCTTCTTATCCTTGTTTATTTGTTTCTTGAACTACTTTACCAATTCGGCCCATTTTGGCTTGTTAAACTCTACAAAATCCTAATTCGGCCCAAATGGCTACTAACAATATTTCTTGTGGTTTGTAGTTCTTAATTAACATTTGCACTTGATTTTGCTTGTTATATATCGTTTTATATTGCGTATTTTGCATATCTATTTCTTGCCTTGACGTGTGTTATTCTAGTCATTTTATATCCTTGTTCTTGTCTTTTCAATGATGCCAAGAGGGGGAAGAAATGATATGATTTGAGTCTTTGCTTAAGCTTGCTCCTTGTCAAGACTCGTTATCTCTTAAAGTCTTTCAAGTTATAACTTTGGCTAAGTTGTTATGTTCTTGCGATCAAAGTTGCTATAACTTTGGAGTGCTTTGTTGAGGGGGAACCATACTTAGTCACATGTTAGGAGGAAATCATAAGAGACTTGTCATCATCAAAAAGGGGGAATTTGTTGGACCAATTTGATAGTTTTGATAATGACATGTGTTTACGTGATAATATGTTTTACTCGATATATCATATGCGTGTAATTGTGTGCTTTAGTCTTATTATAGCTAGCAACAATTATGAGAAGAAAGATCAAAGTTAGGCATAACTTTGACAAAGTCTGTGAGACAAAGTTATAACAACTTCAGGAATAACTTTGGAAGTGAACATGAAAGTTATAGCTACCCAGGCATAACTTTAAAGAAAATCGCTTCAAGCAAGATCTACCTCAAATAGCACAAGACTCAAGATGGAGGGTCTTTGTGATCAAGATGAAGAGATGATCCGTATACTGAAGATCTTTGTGAAGATTAGATAGTATAGGTCGTCATTCGGTAACTATTCCATTCGAGAGATTTTATGTTCAAAGTTATAGCTTTAGCTATGACTTTGGATGATAAATATTGATGCATGATTTTGGAAATAAAATGTTTTGAAATGTTTTCAAAAGTGAAAGAGTATTTTTATATTTATCAAAAGTTTTATTAGAGAATATATTTATGAGATTCTATTGGTTAGTAATACAACTTATGGGTTGTCATGCTACCTAGGGTTTCTAATATATTCTATCTCAATTTGTTGTTAACCTAATTAGCCCACCTAGGGTTTGAGCCACCTAGGGTTTCGTGTAAACCTAGGTTTGTGCCACCTAGGGATTGCGTGCCTCCTAGGGTTTCGTGAGCTAGGGTATTTCGGCCTCCTAGGTTGTTTCCCTTGTTTACCTAATCTAGGATTCTACTATATCTTTACAACAATATTTTGAGATATAAAGATAAATATATTTCTATAAGATAAACCAAATAATATTTTGAGATAAAGATATTTCTAAAAGATAAGCAAATATTATTTTATGATATTAAAGATAAATATCTTTCTTAAATATTAAGCTAGGGTTTTAGATCTAATATGATTCTATTTCTATAAATACTCCTTCACATCTTAATTGCAAAACACACGAAATACACGAGTACAACACGGCTACATATTTACTAGTGTTGATTTTCCAAAATCGTTTTAAAAGCAAACCTTTGAGCAAAATATTTATTATTTTTAGAGTTTGTTTTTCAAAAGAGTCGTGCATCAATTATTATCAATCGCTTGAGTGAAATACGTTATTGGATAATAATACATCATTATAAGCTTACAATTCTTTAACGGGAATTTGTGTGAGTTATATTGTACTTTCTTATTAGCGTAAGATAGTATAGAGTATTTAGCGATACTCACCTTGAGTTATAATCATAGTTTTGATTATACGAGTGGGTTGATAATTTTTGTAATCCGTAGAAAGGTACTAAGAATTATTAATCGAGAATAGTGGACGTAGGTTTCAACGTGTGAAACTGAACCACTTCAAAAATCGTGTGCCTCTCTCTTATCTCTTTACTTTTCGTTACTCGCGCTTACTTTGATTAATTAATTAGTTGATTTTAATTCATAAGATCAAATAATTAATTAGATATCATATAAATCGAAAAAATGGGGCTAGTTTTTAATACTCAATTCACCCCCCTCTTTCGTATTCAATCAATAGACTCTACAATTGGTATCAGAGTCTCGTGCTCTTGATTGCCTTACAGCAAGGAGTCTGATCCATTTATCCTTTTATTTTTATTTATTTTCCGCTGCATTTAATTTTATTTTAATAGATTCCAAACATCTGAAGTGTCTCGTATTCGATGGGAAGAACTACAGTTTATGGAAAAATATGATGACCCATTTCATAAAGGGTAACGATTGGGAGTGTTGGCTAATCATTAAGAATGGTCCTAATAAGATCATGCTTGGATCTGCTACTGACACTTCCATCGAAAAGAAAGAAGATGACTATGTTGAGGCAGATTATAAGAAAGCTGAGAAAAATTCAAAGGCTATCAGTCTGTTGCAAAACGGCATGACTCATACTGAATTTGATCGCTTCTCATCTTGTTCTAATGCCAAGGAAATATGGGATGGTCTAGAGTTAGCATATGAGGGGACAACTGTTGTCAAAAAGCAACGTATCGCACTACTGATGCGAAAGTACGAATTGTTCTCTATGGAACACAATGAATCGCTTGACAGCATGTCCACTCGCTTCTCTAGTATCATTAATGAATTGAAAAATCTTGGAAAAACTTTTGACTTCGAGGAAATTGCCAGGAAGATCCTTAGAAGTCTATCTAAACGATGGAGACCTAAGGTGACTGTAATTGAGGAATGTAAAGATCTATCTGACTTATCTTATCAAGAGCTACTTGGAACCCTAATGGCTCATGAGATTACTCTTGATGAAGATGAGGCAAATGATAGTAATAGCAAGAAAGTGGCTTTACAAGCCGAATCTAGTGAAAGACAAGATTCGGATCTTGAAGATGAAGCAGTGTTATTTGCTAGACGTTTTAAGAAAAAAATTCTTTAACAAACCACAAGGCAAAACGTTTAACAATAACACTAACAAATCCTACAAAAAGCCAATTGAGTCAAAAGGGTCTCTTTCAAGTCGTGGTTGCTTCAAATGTGGGGATAATGATCACATGATCAAAGATTGCCCCACATGGAAGAAAATCAAAGACAAAAATCAACGAGACAAAACCAAGAAGGAATTCAAGCAAGTTATGATGGCTTATTGCTGGGGAGATCTCGACACAGAGGACGACGAGTCAGAGGAAGAGGAAGTCGCCAACTTGTGTCTAAGCAACGTCAGTCTTGACCTAATTTCTGACAGTGACAATGAAAGCGAGTCCGAGATGTGTCTTGTTTGCAATTCAGATTCAGAACCAGATTCAGAAGAGGACGAACAGGTTAGTCATCTTGAACTTAAAAAGCAAGTTAAGAATATATCTAAGAAGTCTTTAATTAAGTATTTTGAAGAAGCCTTAGATCATTGTCATGAACAGAGTCTTGAATTAAAGGATCTTAAAGAACAAATTCTTGATATTGCTGAGGAAAACCAACTTCTAAAGGCCAAAGCTAAAAAGCTCAAGTCTAAAGTTATGGCAACTTCAGCTATAACTTCAGACAAGACAAAGGTTGAGAAAGAAGCTCTTGAGTCTAAAGTTATAGCTAATGAAGCTATAATCTCAGAGTTGAAGCTCAACATTAAGCATCTTCAAGCCAAAGTTATAGCTAATGAAGCTATAACTTTAGAATTGAAGAAAGTCAATGAGCTTTACAACTTGAAGCTAAGGCAAAGGAAGTTGCTATCATTGATCACAAGAAAGAAAACTCTCTTCTCTCTCAGAAATTGAAAGATATAAAGGCTGAATTCTCCCAAGCCAAAAATCAACACAATGAGGAGAAATTTATCTTGAACAAACGCTTTGACGATTTTCGTGAAAATTTCAAAAAGAACAATCCCTCCAAAGACTCGAATGTAGATCATTCGTTTTGTGAAAAAGAAATTCAGTCTTTGAAAGAGTTGTTCTTGCATGCACGAAAGGTTCATGATAAATGGGAAGGAAGTCAGAAGGTCTTAGACTTCCTTACTGAACAGTCTAACAATAACATGAAGATGGGTCTAGGTCATGAGTGCTATAGTCGTAGAGACCATGATAAATGCAAATCCACTCCTTCTGACCGTGATTTCAGAAGAAGGAAGTATGTCAATCTTTCAGAATATCTGATTTGCAATTATTGTGGTCACAACGGCCATGTTAAAGATAATTTTGTTAAATATATCAACGAAAACAAAAATCAAACTGATTTTGTTAAAGAACATGATGTGTCTAGTGTTAATGAGTCCGAACCTGAATCTCAACGTGATGAAGTTAGAAATAATGAGTTCAGGTGGTTTTATGACATAGCTTTCGATTACACATCTGTACCTTCAAAATCTAAACCATATGTGAATCAGAAGCAGTCATTTAAACCTAATGTGCGTCGTAACAATAACAATCACTACAATAAACCTAGACAACCCTACCTTAAGAAGAAAAGAATTGTTAAACAGGTATGGGTTAGGAAGGATCAAATACATAGAGTCATTAACCATAAAGGACCCAACTTAGCGTGGGTACCTAAAAGCTGTATTTGATTCTCTTGCAGATAATAGTGAAAGAAAATAATCTATGGTATCTCGACAGTGGTTGTTCGAGACACATGACCGGAAACAAGAATCTTTTTCTTTCACTAGAGCCCTTCAACGGTGGCAAGGTCACCTTTGGAGACAACACGAAGGGCAATATAATCGGTGTAGGTAAGATTGGTATATCTTCTTCACATGCTATTAATAATGTATATCTGGTAGATGGCCTTAAGCATAACTTGCTAAGTATCTCTCAATTATGTGACAAAGGCAACAAAGTCGTTTTTCATTCAAATATTTGTCGTATCATAGTTGAAGGTACTAGTAATGTTATCTTAGAAGGTCTACGTAAACGGAACGTGTATATGATTGATTTAAACAAAGTCACTACAAGTTCCTTTACGTGCATGAAAGTTACTATAGATGATTCATGCTTGTGGCACAAGAGGTTTGCACACATCAGTCCAACAATTTTAAAGAAACTCAAATTGTGGGATTTAGTTGAGGGCTTACCCTCAATCAAATTCGAACAAGAGAAAATGTGTGACTCATGTGCCCGTTGTAAACAAGTTAGATCTTCATTCAAACCAAAACGAGTAGTAAGTACAGAGCGTCCACTTGAGTTGGTACACATGGATTTATGTGGACCTATGAAAGTCAGAAGCCGCGGTGGATCAAGGTACGTATTCGTCCTAGTCGACGACTACTCAAGGTATGTATGTCCTATCTTTCTATTTACTAAAGATGAAACTTTCGATGAGTTTGTAGTACTAATGAAGCTTGCCCAAAACAAGTATGATAAAAAGTTAGTTTCCATTCGTACGGATCATGGCACCGAATTTGATAATCAAGCTTTTATAGAATATTGTAGGGAGAATGGTGTAGGACATAAATTTTCTGCACCACGAACCCCACAACAAAATGGTGTCGTGGAACGTATGAATAGAACATTAGAGGACATGGCTCGCACTATGCTTTTGTGTAGTGGCCTTCCTAAGAGCTTTTGGGCTGAAGCCATTAGTACTGCATGCTATGTGCACAATAGAGCTATGATTAGACCAATTCTCAAAAAGACTCCCTATGAACTTTTAAGAGGAGAAAACCCAATATAGCTCACCTTCGTTGCTTCGGGAGTAAATGTTTTGTCCACAATAATGGAAAAAGTAATTTGAGCAAATTTGATCCACGAAGTGACGAAGCTGTGTTTGTTGGTTATTCTAATCATAGTAAAGCTTTCAAAGTTTTTAACAAAAGAACTTTGTGCATAGAAGAAAGTGTTCATGTTGTATTTGATGAAGATAATGTGCCTGAGCAAGTTGAACAGAATGAAGAAGAAGACATGAATGATCCAGACTTTCGCCTTTCAAGGGAAGACGAGCCAGATAATAATGAAGAAGTTATTGAAGGAATCAATAATGAACTTGATAAATCTGCAAATGACCTTGAACAGAGAACTGAGACAATTGTTGATGATACGAATGTCTCTTCTCAAAACAAGGAAAAGGAAACTGAAGTTATAGCTGATGATGCTATAACTTTGAACCAGGACCAAGATGATGTAACTGAAGTTGTACCAACTTCAGCTATAACCCCAGAGTCTAACTCAGGGAGAACCAATCTTGATTCTGAATCATTTGAGGAAAATGAGAGTTCATCAGATGGTGATAAGCCTAGGAACTCTAAAAAATGGAAATATAAGAGTTCTCATCCTATGGATAGTATCCTAGGAAGTTTGAATAAGGGAGTTCAAAGAAGACGAACGTTGAACAACTTTTGTTCATTCTATTCGTTTCTGTCCACCATAGAGCCTACCAACATCAAAGAAGCTCTTGCAGAATCCGACTGGATTGTAGCAATGCAAGAGGAGCTTCAACAGTTTGAACATAATAAAGTATGGCACCTTGTGCCACGACCTCCTAATCGAACTTTGATTGGTACTCGATGGGTATTCAGAAATAAATTGGATGATTCAGGAGTTATAGTTCGTAACAAGGCTCGATTGGTCGTTCAAGGTTATAATCAACAAGAAGGAATTGATTATGACGAGACCATTCGCACCAGAGCAAGACTTGCAAGCTATTCGCAAGCTTGGCTCATCCACCTTCGCACTCATAAGTAATGAAATTATCCAAATGGACGTTAAGACTGCATTTCTTAACGTTATGTGGAAGAAGAGTGCAACGGGAGTATGTGACCAAGCCAAGACACGAGCCCTGACACGAGCTCAAGACAAGACACAAACTCAAGACAAGACTCAACATCAAAACAACAACCTACATTCAGACAACACCATGACCAGCTATGACAATGTTCTATTCAGTCCAAGACACAACCACTTCAAGCCTGCTAAGACAACACCACCACAACCAGAACAAAGCCTAGCCATCCACTTCCCAAGACTAGGCCACAACAAAGCTCAGCCAATAGCCCAACAAACCCAACACAACAAAAACAGCCCCCAGCCAAAAACAGCCTATCACAGCCTTTCTAAACAAGGTCCATGGGGCCCCACACAATCAAACAAGCCTAACCAACCCCCAAACCTATGTCTTGGGAAGGTCCCCTACAACCTTTCCCAGGACTTCCCTCCCAAGAAACAAACACACAAAGAGTTAGCTTAGGGACAACTTCAGACTGTCCAGATTTCAGCCTTGTGCAGTAGTTAACATGTCACTATCAAACTTTCCTTTTATGATCAAACAAACTCGAGGGCCTTTTAGAAGGACCTTTGGCATCCATCCCACTTCAGTTGAGCTCAAGAATCAAGCTCAGAAGTCCACCCCTCCACCAGTTTCACCCCCAACAAACCCATTAAGGCAGATTGTCCTATTAGAATTACTTTTCTACTTTATCTACTTTATGTCAGTTTTCCTGCAAGGTTGTAGCTGTTATTTTGTTTCATGTTGTAAGCCTTTGTGGCCCTAGATATCTCCTAACGTCTGAGTTGTATCCTTGTTGCCTATATAAGGCCTTTACCTAATGAAATGCAACTCAGATTTGAAGTAAAACATAAAACTGAAACCTTGTTTCTGTTGCATCTCTTGGCTGTGTGCTTGAGACAACTTCCTTTGCTTTGTGCTTGGAAGTGAGCTTGGGTCCTTATCTGTGTGCTGGGATCAAGGTTCAACCCTCAACCATTGGCTTTGTGCTTTGGTTAAGGTCCTATCCTTGTTCTTTAACAATCAATTCAAACAGAAACAGAGTACTTGCAAGTGTCTTAATCTTAGCTCAATTTGTCATTGTTTAGTTGTCTTTTCTGAATAGTTTCAGTGCAAATTGGTTATCAGAGCTTTGGTTTGTGAGTTCATCTACCTAACTACATTAAAAACACAAAATACAACCATGAGTGAAGAGAGAATCACAGGTCTTGAAAACACAGTTCAAGATCTTGTCAGAACTGTAATGGAGGTCTCTAGATCTGTCAATGAACTCCTTGAGGGCCAACAGAACAATGATACAAGGGGAGGCAGAGGTCGAGGAAGAGGAGCACCTTTCCCACAAGGTGGAGTAAGGAGGAGACAACCTGTAGATCAGTTTGAAATGTCAGATTCAGATGGCTCAGATCACAATCTTCTCAGACACCAAGACAAAGATATCAAGGTAGAGATTCCTGACTTTCTAGGTAGCTTGAACCCTGATGATTTCTTAGATTGGCTAAGGTCTGTAGAAAGAGTCTTTGAGTTTAAAGGATACACTGATAGAAAGGCTTTTAAGGTTGCTATCATGAAACTAAAAGGCTATGCCTCACTTTGGTATGAAAACATGAAAACCTTGAGGGTTAGAGAAGGGAAAGAACCTGTAAAGTCATGGCTCAAACTGAAAAAGAAAATGAGAGCTAAGTTTGTCTCTAGGGACTACACTCAAGACATGTTCATTAAGCTTACTCACCTAAAGCAAGACCAAAGACCTTTAGAGTCCTACCTAAGAGACTTTGAACAACTCACTTTGCAATGTGAGGTTGTTGAGAAATCTGAACAAAAGATAGCAAGGTTCTTAGAGGGGTTGGATGAAAGGATAGCTAGCAAAGTCAGGCTACAAAACATATACTCCTTTGAGGAAGCTGTCAACTTGTCTTTAAGGGTAGAAAAATTGGGAAAAGGAAAGGCCAGTGCTTCTAAGACACCTTCCAGAACCCCCACCTTCAAACCTTTTGTAGGAGTTAAGATAGGAGAACCTGTGGTTCCTGTTAAGACTCCTTTCAACCTTGATAAAGGCAAGGCTGTTGAGGCAGGCCAAAGGAAGACTACCCCTCTCAAAAAGTGCTTTCAATGTCAAGGGTATGGACATTTTGCTAGAGAATGTCCATCTAAAAGGGCTCTGAGTACCCTAGAAGTAATCCATTGGGGAGATGATGAAGTGTTGGTCTGTGATGAAGAGATGGAAGAGCCTGAGGTAGAGGCTAGTGAGGAGTTGATAGAGCCTGATGCAGGGTTAAGTTTGGTAACATGGAGGGTAATGCATACTCAACCACAACCTTTGGAAGAGGACCAAAGACACCAGATCTTTAGGACCAGATGTACCATCAAGGGTAGAGTATGTAACCTCATTATTGATGGGGGAAGCTGCACTAATGTGGCCTCCAAAACACTGATAGACAAGCTAGCTCTACCCACCAAAGACCACCCCCTACCTTACAAACTCAGATGGCTAAACAAAGGGGCTGAAATCAAGGTGGATAAACAATGTGTTATACCTTTCTCAATTGGTAAAGGGTATGTGGATGAGAGTCTTTGTGATGTTCTACCTATGGATGCATGTCACCTTCTGCTTGGGAGACCATGGGAGTTTGATAGGGATGCCATACACCATGGGAGAGACAACACTTACACCTTCAAGTATGGGAAGAAGAAGATCACCCTAGCACCTTTACCACCTGCTTTAAAGATCAACCCAAACCCCATGAGTGAGGCTTCCAAAGAAGTCATGTTGATAAGTGAATCAGAAATAGCACAAGAGCTAAGTGAGCTACAACCTGTATACATATTGCTAGTCAAGGAGACTGGGATGAGTATCATTGATATCCCTGAAGAGGTCAAATCTATCCTAGAAAGTTATGGTGATGTCTTCCCTACTGAGCTTCCTAGTGGACTGCCACCACTTAGAGGGATAGAGCACCACATTGACCTAGTGCCTGGAGCTATCTTACCCAACAAGCCAGCCTACAGGAGTGACCCTAAGGCTACACAAGAGCTCCAACTTCAAGTAGGTGAACTACTCAACAAGGGCTATGTCAGAGAGTCCCTCAGTCCTTGTGCTGTACCAACCTTGCTTGTGCCAAAGAAGGATGGGACTTGGCGTATGTGTATTGACAGTAGGGCCATCAACAACATTACCATCAAGTATAGGTTTCCCATACCTAGACTTAATGATATTCTGGATGAGCTAAGTGGGGCTCAAGTGTTCCCTAAGATTGATCTGAGGCAGGGCTACCACCAAGTGAGGATAAGAGCAGGGGATGAATGGAAGACAGCTTTCAAGACTAAACATGGGCTCTATGAATGGCTGGTGATGCCTTTTGGGTTTTCTAATGCCCCTAGCACCTTCATGAGGTTGATGACAGAGGTCCTAAGGCCTTACTTAGGCAAGTGTGTAGTGGTGTACTTTGATGATATTCTTATTTACCGTTCAACTAAGGGAGAACATTTGCAACATCTGAAGTTGTTGTTTGAGGTCCTAAGAGAAAACAAGTTGTATGGCAAGCTAGAGAAGTGCACCTTCATGCAGCCTGAGGTTTACTTCCTTGGGTTCATCATCTCTAAGAAAGGGGTAGCAGTTGATCCTTAGAAAGTGCAAGCAATCAAGGAATGGCCCATTCCCCAAACTGTTACTGATGTAAGAAGTTTCCATGGGTTGGCATCTTTCTATAGGAGGTTCATACAAGGGTTTAGTTCAATCATGGCCCCTATTACTGAGTGCATGAAGAAGGGAGAGTTCAAGTGGAATGAGAAGGCTGAAAGGTCCTTCAATCTGATCAAAGAGTTATTGTGCAAGTCTCCAATATTGGTTCTACCAGACTTTAACAAACTCTTTGAGGTAGAGTGTGATGCCAGTGGTCTTGGCATAGGAGCTGTGCTTACTCAAGAACAGAAACCTGTGGCATACTTTAGTGAGAAGCTAAATGGGGCCAAGCTTAACTATTCCACATATGACAAGGAATTCTATGCCATTGTGAGGGCATTGAATCATTGGGGACACTACTTGAAGCCTAAGCCTTTTGTGCTTCATTCTGATCATGAGGCTCTCAAATACATCAATGGACAACACAAACTCAACCCCAGGCATGCCAAATGGGTAGAGTTCTTTCAATCCTTCTCATTCTCCAGCAAGTATATAGAGGGTAAGAACAATGTTGTAGCTGATGCATTGTCTAGAAGGTCTGTAATGTTGACCTTCATGGAGCAAAGGGTGTTGGGGTTTGAATTTATGAAAGAGCTCTATCAAGAGGACCCAGACTTCAAGCATGAATGGGAGGTACACCAAGAAGGGCAAGTCAAGAAAGGGAGCAAGTACACAGCTCAAGAAGGATACGTATTCTATGGAAACAAACTGTGTGTGCCTAAGGGACCTTATAGGGGACTACTGGTCAAAGAGGTTCACTCCAATGGCCTTGCTGGTCACTTTGGGGTACAGAAGACCTATGACATCTTACAAGATTAGTTCTATTGGCCTAAGATGCTCAGTGATGTGCAAGATGCCCTCAAAAGATGCAGATCTTGTCAACTAGCCAAGGCACACTTTCAAGCAGGCCCTTACACACCACTTCCAGTACCCAACAAGCCATGGGACGACCTCAGTATGGACTTTATTGTAGCCTTACCTAGAACTCAAAGGGGAAAGGATTCAATCATGGTGGTTGTAGATAGATTCAGCAAGATGGCACATTTCATTGCTTGTAAGAAGACTGAGGTTGCATTGGGGGTAGCTGAACTATACTTTAGGGAGGTTGTCAAGTTACATGGGGTCCCTAGAAGCATTGTCTCAGATAGAGACACAAAGTTCATGAGCCATTTCTGGAGAACCTTGTGGAAGCTATTGAAGACTAGGTTATTGTTTAGTACTTCTCACCATCCCCCAACTGATGGGCAGACAGAAGTCACTAACAGAACACTAGGGAAGATCTTAAGGAGCATTGTTTCTAAGTCATTAAAAGATTGGGCCATCAAGCTAGCACAAGCTGAATTTGCCTTCAACAGAGCTCCCTCCAGCAGCACAGGTAAAAGTCCTTTTGAAACAGTTTATGGCACTAATCCTCTCATGCCTACAGACCTAGCACCAGTCAAAGGAAACAAGACAAGCTATGATGCAAAGAAAAGAGTTGAGCAAATGATACAGATTCATGAGCAAGTCAAGAAGCAGATTGAAAGGTCCAATGAGTTGTACAAAGCTAGGTCCAAGTGGCCTAAGAAAGCAAGGGAATTCAAGGCAGGGGATCTTGTATGGTTGCATTTAAGAAAAGAGAGATTTCCAGACAAGAGGAGAAACAAGCTCATGCCAAGAGCTGATGGACCATTTGAGATATTGGAAAAGATAGGCACCAATGCTTACAAGGTGGATCTACCAGGAAGCTATGGTGTACATGGTACTTTCAATGTTGGAGACCTGAGTCCTTACCATGGTGAATCAGATGATGAAGGTGAGGAAGATTTGAGGGCAAATCCTTTTTCAAGAAAAGGAGGTTGCAACGGGAGTATGTGACCAAGCCAAGACACGAGCCATGACACGAGCTCAAGACAAGACACAAACTCAAGACAAGACTCAACATCAAAACAACAACATACATTCAGATAACACCATGACCAGCTATGACAATGTTCTATTCAGTCCAAGCCACAACCACTTCAAGCCTGCTAAGACAACACCACCAAACCAGAACAAAGCC
>JAIUZE010075355.1:0-21157 GCA_022085475.1 Heliosperma pusillum
TATATCAATATATAATGGGTCCCACAATGTCCAGTTAATTTATTTTACAACTCTTTGTAAATATAATTAACTAATTACTTCTACCTCAAAATATATGCATAATCTCAACTAATTTAATGAATTAATGATTAATCACTAAATTAAAATCTTATTTAATCGTATTAAAATAAGACGTAAAAATTTATTCAGTCAGTTATCGTATAAGTGACTAATAAACTTAAGTGGAATGAGTTCGCAACTCAATTTCCAATAAATAACTCTCGTAACTAAACGTACATATCAAATATATGTAATGCTCTAATTAAACTGTATCGCATACAAATAATTAGTATTCTATTTGGGTCTCATCCTATAGGTGTGACCTAAAAGGGATCAGTTGATTACCGCCGTCATACGACAATAACGTCAAACTCTAGTCAGCCAAGCGTTACCGATTTACGTTAATCAACTGACGTGGAGTATCAAAATATACTAATCATGCCACGTATATTCCAAATGAGATTTATAATATAAATGCACTATTGTGGAGGACACTTACTCCAACAATCTCCTACTTGTCCGATACAAGTTGTGCATGTAGCAACACTATTGCGGAGGACTCCTCCTCCTAGAATTTCTCCCACTTGTCTCGACAAGTTGTGTGCTAACGATTCTCTTGTCTCTTTTGCGTCACATCCTCCCACTCATTGCAAGGTGTCTTACAGGTCGCACTTGCAATTGAAATTATAAATAGAGTGGTTTTCTCGATCTGGGAGAGTAACTGTCTGACCGGCAAATCTACCAGAGATCTCTTCCGAGCGTGGCCACGCATTTCCAGTTACTACTCCTCGAGTGGCCCGAAGATGTTAATACCCAACGTGGGTGGACAATTCCTGTTGACCCATCTTACACTGTATGATGCAGATCACCATGACCCAGAAGATGTCCATCGGCCTCCTTTCACGGCACGACCTAGGACAAAACCAAAGTCAATCGGAAACTACACTGACTCAGGTAAATGGTCGCCAGTCTAAAGAATCGACTCATAGGAATAAAATAGAAATCCCCGCCACGACCAGGCTTCAACAATTTTGATAAGGGACTCTATCATGGTCACTGCCCGACAGAGTGTCACAACAGTCTGTCTATGTAAACGACCAGTCATCTCCATGACCCCATGGTGCTGAACCAACCATCGATCGACTTACAATCTAGTCACTTCGAGACGTCACCTCAAATGAGTGACTAGGGGCAAAACACTAAGTTCATCCTGTTCACTTGAATTGGGTTCAACTTTTCTTTCAACCAATTCGGATAAACAAAGTATTAAAATTTAGTCAAACTAAATAAATGAGTTTTTAATGAAACTATAACAATGAATGCGATTATCAAATATTTGGAAAAATTGATACGTTATCAATAATTTCATATCTCATAATCTCTAGCAATTCAGGTACATATTTCAATCCCATTGAAATGACATGACTATCATGTTCAGCCTACAAAAGGCATGGCTGCATGGATTAGCAATACTTGCATCTTTCCCACCGTTCTGATTGCTATTTCTCTTTGTCTACGTAATCTCATATTACATAAAACTTTCTGAGCACATGTCTAGGTTTGAATCTAGACTTAGGACTCTTGGCCTAAATTTAGCTCCCACTGTTTTACCAGTATCATGGGATAGGATATACAACTATAGGAACTACTTCTAGTCCCTCCAATACAGTCGAATCCAAGCTACCTTCATATGCATCATCATATGACGCGATGTACTCCATTTCCGTTGTGAAATCCGCAATGATAAACTGCCTGGAACATTTCCAGCGGATACATGACATTTATATTTTAAAATGTCACTCCTACTTGGAACCTTTCCAATAGTCTTTTCTGCTTGGAACTCTTCCAACAGATAAATTGTGACACCCTCAAATTTGCGGAAAGAAAAAAATTATTTAAATAAATAAAAGATGAGAATACGTTTCTAATAGGTTCACTTTAGTGAAAATCGGTACATTTTAAAACCGGAACCTACTATTAAATATATTCATCATAAGAAGGTGTCTTAAATAAAAAGGTTCATAACAAAAAGGAAATCATTTTATACATAAAAAATATCTGAAACGGGAGACATATCTCCCGTATAAATACAGAAATAAAAGAGTGTATAATAATATACAATCTAAGAACCGAATATAGGTCCAAGGTAAATACTTCGCTCGCTAGCTCGTCAATGTACCCAAAGTATGCATCACAAACCTGCCAACCGCATTAAATATAAACACGGAAGCCACAGTCAGTGGGGAGTAACTCCGAGTTCTCCCAGCCACGAATGTCGAGTTTAATAAAACATGAAATAACATAAAAGAGATTGTATATGGAAAATACAAAACCTTAACAAATACGATATGCTTTTCATGTTATGAAACAAATAACTAACATATAACCTAGCATATGAAAGCTATCATGTGAATCCGTTAACAACCTATAACACGAGGTAGGGAAGCTGGTATGCTAGCTCAGAGGTTACCTTTAAAACATGGCCATGATACACTCAAACCCTAATCATACAAGAGATCATGTGAATCAGTTAACAACCGGTAATCCAAACTCTATCAACCTTAGCCGGGCTTGCATTCAGCACCTTTCTAATTTCAGATCATAGAATCATACCAACATGAAAGACTCAATACGTATACAATAACATGCATAATTTGTCTTAGGACAGTCAATTTATAGAAGACTTATGGGAACCTCGCAGGATATATACCGAGAGGTAGGTTATACATTATATATGGAGGTTTTTTTTTTCTTCCTCTTTCTTTTCTTTCTCAGCGGTTACCTTAATAACATGGCCCAAATACAAAGCACACATCTAGGCTCAGCGGTTACCCTAATAACATGGCCCAGATCCAAAGCACATATCTTAGTTCAGAGGTTACCCTAATAACATGGCCAAGATACCACTCTACCCTAAACCTAGACTGCGCAGACCTAGAGAAATGCGAAGATCCATCGCACCCAAGACTCATCACATGAGTATCCCTAAGGAGATCCACCAAAGGGTTGGCTAGTACTGAAGCTGGCTCCATTCCCCAAAGTGGAAGCAATGGCAGCCATGCCCCGACTTGGAGATCCACCAAGCCGGGACACAAAAGCTATTAAGCGGTAAACTCCATATGCTCGTTAAAGATAGTAATGCCTATCAATGTCATGGTCCAAGATACTCATTTAGAATTAGAATGGTCAAGACGCCATATACTCATAATTCTCTATGGGTACTTAGTCAACACGACACATATCATCCAATCAAACAGTCACGGGAAAAACTTCCTAACATGTGACTAATTGCATATAAAAATCATATTCAAATAACATATCGCCTCATATCTACTAAGGCTAATTCATTAATTAAATACAACCTTACCTGAAGATAAATCCCCGACCAGAGTCCCGCGACGGGTCATCAGTCAAAACGGGGCTGACTAGATCTTAGTTTGACCAAACCCGTTTGGTCAAACCGGCTAGAAATAGAGTCTTTACCAATTCAGACTTAGACATAAAATCAACATATTCATTACATGTTATTTTATTAAAACTTCTAACATGTGAATTATTAAATCATACCAAAACCCGCTTGACTTACATGATATCAAATTAAACTAAAATCTCGTATTATAAGTTCTAACATGTGAGAAATAATAATATAATGAAAAGCTTTTAATTAAATAATTTACTTATTAAAATTTCCCACTTGCTAAATATTACAAAACACGATAAAATAACAATACTCTAAAACCGTCACAAGTCCAAGGGGACCCACGGTTCATTTTGGACCGATTTTGGTAATCTTTTCTAAAAAACCGTTTCTTAATATTTCCCGCATGCTTAACATATTTAAAACCCGTCAAAACAACAACAAAACAATCAAGTATCGACAAAAACCCAAAGGACAAATCCCGGACCAATCCAGACCGGCCTGAACCGGCCTGGTTTTGGGCTGGTTTGGGCTGGTTTTTCAGCCACCCTCCACGGTTCTACCACCAATCAAACACCAAAATATTTCCAAAATGTTTTTAATTAACAAACAATCATTTTAACAACCATCCATACAAAATCATGATTATGAACAAATCATTCAAATATGTCAAGAACACTAATCATGCTAAATATTCATACAACATAATAAAAATATAACAACTTATCATGTTACTAGTTAAAAATCATAAATAACTATAACATGAACATAAACAAAAGAAACAAAGGTATGTAACATTAATTCGTCGAGTAACTCGGAATCGTTACCTTAGCTAGAAAAATCAATTAGCACCCAAAATAAGAACAAAAGAAAAACCCGTCTACTAATCTTCTTCTAATATATATACGAGTCACCAAACTCGTCTTCAAAATCATCCCCTATAAGAAATGACAAGAATAATATTGTTAGTATTAAAACTTGATTTTCCATAATTAAAGTGTTGAAAACGATTTTTGACGGAATTGAAAATAAACCGTACTTGAAGATGGAGAGCGAAGAGGAGATTCTAGAAATATAAGTTAGGACGGATTTGAACAAGTAACGAATGTTTTGTGACGATTTTGCTCAAGAACGATGAAGAACGCTCAAGAACACCAAGAAAGATTTTGATTATATTAAAGAAAGTATTAAAAAGGTATTAAGTTGATTTAGTGTAAAATGAAAAGATAAGTGGTGAGTAATGTAAGTGGTGAGTAATGTGGTGGTGTGTGCCGTGTAATATAGAGGAAAATAATGAGTCGGGTTTTGAAATTGTTGTTACGGAATTGACTCGGGTTTTATAATTGTTTAATCAAATATCTAGATATTAATTAGATAGTATGTTATTGTAATGAAAAGAAAGAAAATATCTTGTCCTATGAGGGAGAGGAGAGCCGTGTGAAATGAGAAGAATCGGGTCTGTTTTTGAAGCGATTTGCGGAGTTTAAGTTGACGGATCGATAAAGTTATAAATATCTTAGACATTATTATTAGTTTAATCATATTAATTAAAAATATCTAAAGTGAGTGGAAAAAGGTGACATGGGCGTGTGACTCATGCCAAAGTCGGGTTTCGGGTTTGTTTCGGGATTTTAGATGACTCGGGAATAGTTAAATGACGTTCGGGTTAAAACCGTAAAAGTTATTCTTGAATTCCAAATAAATTCAAAATAATTATCTTAAATTTTCATAAATCCAAATAAATCTTAATAAAAATAAATTAAAATTATTTTTTTTTTAAATAAAATTTCGGTCTTCAAAATTACAAGGCGAGTCGGAAAAAGTCAACGAAAGTCAAAGTTGACTTAAAAGTCAAGAAAAGTCAAAGATGACTTAAAACGGGATTCTCATGGAATCTCGCGGAAATTCCAAATACAAACCCGGAAATTCCAAATTCGACTCGAAACAATAAATTCTAAATTAAAACTTAAATCTGCTGAAAAGTATCCGTAAAATATTTTCCCTAGAAAAATAGGGTACTTTTTGGGTTGTTACAAATATGCCCAAACAAAAACGAAACTCATCATATATTATTACTATCCACCCTTACCATACCTCAGAACGATGCTTATCTCATATCATACTTTCCATAATATTTCATTTCCACAATTGTCTTTTAGTTATCCGGCTTTCCATCAAAACAATATCCAAGTTCTATTTACACATCAAACAGACTAAGCTCGCTAGGTACCATCATCATTACATTACTCTATATCGGTCCTTATCGCACATATCCCTAATCAACTCAAACATTTCCATTTTTTTTAAACACATTTCCCTTTATAACCATTCATATCTCTCTTCTAAATCCGCAATTGATACTTTCCCTTTCTCACATTATCATTTGATCATATAAACGCGAGCGCCTCTACACATTACTCCACTCACGACATCATTACACTATCACATAACATAAAACCAACCCCTTCCCCAAACGAGGTTCAACAATCTACTCATCCCAATCACATATAACCACACACATTTCTCACAAAACAACACAACCATGGGGAACATTATTCCCTTATAGAATCCGCAAACTCACTCTCCAAGACGACACTTCTTTACACATATGCAAAATATGAAACAACTTAGTACACACAACAATACTTGGACAAAAAAATTCCACAATTCACCCGCTGTTGTGAAGCCACTTGGTTGAATACAACACACTCGGTCGAGTACACTCTGTACTCGGTCGAGTATGACGCACTATGCCGAGTACATACAGTAATCGGTCGAGTACACGCCCCTGTAACCATCCAGACGCAAAAATTTTAAGACACACTGTCGAGTGCAAAGTGCACTCGGTCGAGTGCAAAGTGCACTCGGTCGAGTGCCTAGCGCATTCGGTCGAGTGCGACGGATTTCTCAGCACTGACCAGTTTTCGTAAAACGGGCATATCTCCCGCAATTCTAAGTCGATTGCGCCTCATCACATACCGTTAGAACCGTAACAAGAAAAGCTAGCACTTGAAGTTGGAATTACATAAATATTCTTTACAGAACGCAAGTTATAACAGTTTAAAGACAAACCTTCTAAAATCAAATTTCATATAAATCAAATTTTTGTTACCGAACAAATTTACCTGGCTAGACTTGTCGCGAGTCTCCAAATTAGTATATTTAACTACTACAAACGCAAACTAATAGTAAGTGTAAGTAGAGGTCGATCTCATAAGGAAGGTGTTTCGTGACAACCCTCGCAATAGCAGAAATAAAACATAACAAGCATGCGATTTATATAGCGGAAAATACGATGTTTTTGAAACTTTTTACATGCCAAAAGAAAAGTACGAGGAATGTCAAATAAATACAAACTAAAGTATAATATACTACAAACAGACGTAGTCTCTCAAAACCTGATCAAATATCAAAGTTGTTTAGCAAACAAGCTAAGAAACGTCTATGGGTGAATCGTCGAGGCCAACGCCCGCTAGCTCACACCCGAACCCAAAAACAAGAAAAATCCATCCAAGCAACCTGTTCATCCATGAAAACATGAACGCCACAGTCAGTGGGGAGTAACTCCAGGTTCTCCCAGCTACATCACAAATAACGTACTTAAACGGTAATAAACAAGTAGAAGCATATATATATATATACATGTGAATTACGAGAAGTATAAATAAGCATTTCAATGTATACGTAAAGATATAGGCGTATGAGGTACAAAACTGTAAGCATCAGATTATAGACAAACTCGGGGAAGACACCCTTAGGCAACTATATACTCACTAGGGCTTGCATCTCACCGTTAGCGGCATACACTTGATAAGATAGAGACTCGACATATAAACCACGCCAAGTGATCCAACGGTCACAAATAATCAACATATAAATATCCATCCAAACATACGAATATGGTAACATAATCTCTCACGGTTAATGACATGCACTAGCACCATGTACATAGCAAGTATGATCAATACACATCCACGGGATAAACATTTCCCTGAACTCATACATGATTAACATTTCGTATATGTAGACTCAATTCCTCCCGGTAGGACGACAATAATAATACAGTCCTAATCTAAACCTGGCCAGACTCTCGGAATAAACATGTTCCGATTCGACATGCGATACACATTTCGCATCCAAGACTCGGTCAAACACAGAAGCTGAGTACCCCAAATTAGGTAAACCTTCACGAAAGAGGCAGAAAGAGCACAAGTATCATAAACAAGCGGTACGCTACATGCAATGACACCACCTTGCAAAGATACGACATTTGACGGCCGGGTCGATCAACGCATAGCGTTCGCCTCCCAACAACGTCGTCATATCTCCACTAAAACATGCATAAAAGCATTTGAGATACATCTCCTCGTTCCAACATTCCAGTCTAACGAGCGAGGAGGTAGCCGGGGAATGAGAGTTTATAGCACTTAACAATTAGTGCTCAAATCAAAACATATGTAAAACCGACTCAAAGAGGGATATATCAAAAACCGTCACAAAACATGTGATATAAGCAAATGGAATATCATATATTCTAAACATGAATATTTAATGCTATTACGTAAATTTATACGATAAACGAAACCATACAAACTACTATAAATGAAAGTATAAGAAAAGAAGTAAAAAAGAATCTCAGGTGGTGCCAGCCGGTCAAAGTAACCGGCCGCCGGCTACCCGGATGGCACCTTAGTAACAATCGATAATTAATAAAAATACAGGGTGATCCAGCCAGTCAAGTGGACCGGCTGGACCATATACCATTTGAAAATAAGAGGAAAGATAGGGGTGTGTCTCAGCCGGTCGGCTAACCGGCAACCGGTCGACCGGCTGAGACTTACTTAACACCAAAAATATCACGTAACACCAATTTCACATCAGCCAACTCCCAGCCGGTCAGCTGACCGGCGGCCAGTCGGCCGGCTGGGACAACATATGCACGAAAATCACCTTTACTTCACTAACAAACATTAACACACATCAACTATCATCATCAATCATCAACCAATATAAATTCTATAGTTACACATCCAATTCCAACACATTTACTAACATCAAACTATATTACGTATCTAATAAATATCACTAGACATGTAATAAATATCAACTAAAGCATATAAAACACGTATTGATATCGAGTAACCCTTCACCGTTACCTTTTCGCGTCTTCAATCTCCTTCCAACTCTTCCTCCACGAGGTAGTAATCTTTGTCGAGGTCTTGAAGGTATCCACCTACAATTAGACAATAAAAGATGAATATAATTCACCTTTGAGAAAGACGGATAAATTGAAAAGTGAGAAAGACGGTAATTTTATTACTGAATAAGATAGAGGACGATAAGAGGGGAAGATTATGACGAAAATTAGAGGATTTGGGTGAGTAATGAAGGAGTAGTGATGATCTTGAGCTTGATCAAAATGGGGTTTAGGGTTTTGGTTACTTGTTGAGGAAGAAGAAGTAAGTGGAAAAAGAATGAGGGAGTTAGGGTTTATAAGGGTGAGTGGAGAAATATGTGGGAAAAAGCCCAAAAGCGGCTTAAGGCGTAACTCACGCGGAATTTCGAGTAAAGTCCGAATACGAACTCGGATTTGCTAAATTAGACACGGGAAACTAAGTTCTAGACTAAATCTAAAATTATGCTAAAAAGTATCTGTATTAGTATTTTTAAAAATACAAATAGGGTACATTTGCGGGTGTTACAGTTTTGTTTATTAAATGTGTGCAAAAGCAAGCAACTAAATGGGTGGTTTCGATATATTGGTATTCTAAGTCTACTAAAACAAAAAAAAATGAAATAAAATAAAAAGACAACATTTGAAAAATGTAGAACAAATACGTGAAACATTCTAGGACCAAGTAATTTCCACAAATAAGTTGTGAACGTATCATTGACTCTTCCAATCTATTTAAATATTGAATACTTTGCTATGAAGTTGTTGACTTCTAATTCCACTTATTAATGATTATTAGTTACAAGCATAAATAAATATTCCTTAAAATATTGTCAATTTAGTCAAACGCTTAATTGTATCGAGATAGTAGATTAAAGCGATGAAATTTAGCAAAGATTAACGAATGAAGAAAACAAGCCTTGCTTTACTTTGGTTCATACAAATTTAGTCCCTTATAATTCAACGATGATGAGAAGCATACAAATTTTTGAATTATAATTGCTACAATGGAATAGATAAACAAACAAAAGATCTATTCATCTCATCTACCAATGGTTAATTAACTAATAACAACTAGTTGATTATTCTAGGTGCATAATTAACAAACCAACAATAATGCAAATTAAATTTGATACTCTAATAATGAAATAGAAATAGAATAAGAGTCTTACAATTCAAACTAACTTGGCTTCAAGAACTTGTTCCAAGATGTAGAACTTGGCCTTCCATACAAAATAACTAAAACGAACTAGAAATTAAAACTGTTTTTCTATGTATTATAATGATTAAAATATGGAAGAAGATATATCTAATTTGATCAACAACTCCTCGTTTTATAGGTCTTTAAAGAGCATCTTCATAAATCCTATTAAAGCCTCATAAAACCTCATAAAGTGTGAGCATAATTGCCGAATTAAAGAAGAATTAGAAGATTCGTCGGAATCCAATGCTGAGCCTCACCACGAGGATAGGTAGTCTCCCAAAGTTGCTCCGCCACGCGGCTAGTCTCTCCACGGGACTCCATTTTTCTCCCTTTGATGCTTCCTCTTCTTCCTTGCTTCCGTACTTTGACTCATTGTTTTGGGCTTTGACTTGTCTTTAATCCACAAGCCTTAAACTCTTATTAACCCGTTATTTGGCATGAATTTAGTCTGAGGAATAAATGTAAAAACGTCCAAGTCACTTCCAAAACTAGGAATGTGATTCTTGAACATGCCACCTACACATTAAACCGGAATTGCGTAGAAATACATCCAAACAATGCAACTATTAACCAAATGCATTAAGGAGCTAAAATAACTACAAAAAATATATTTCAAGGCTAAAGTAGCTACGAATTGGGTTGGTAAAGACGGTCTAAAACCGTCACATCAAATTCCCCCACACTTAGATCTTACTCGCCCTCGAGTAACCTCAACTAGACTAAGGACACACTCACGCTTTCAATCACAAGTTAACAAGTTCTAATAGAGAAATGCAAGTTCAAATGAAAGATTTAGGAAAACGTAACAAATGCATGGGACATTAAGCCAACTCTAGAAAGAATCAAGTTCAACAAAGAGTGCTTTTTCAAGGCGCCTAGTGGGTTAGTAAACTTTATAACCCGCCACAACCGTCACTCAAACTTCAATCAATCAACATGGAAAAATTTATTTAGGTAAATTTGTTCTTTTGAGTACAATATACTTCACTTTGGGTATTTGAAACCTTTGATTTCACTTGGCAACGTAAGGAACTCCATTGATTTGGTAGATGTGTCACTCGACTCTCAATCTGCAAAAATCACCATGTGTTCCACCTCGGGATTCAGTCCTTTGGATCCAAACTTTAGGTGACAATAACGAATTGAGCTTCATACTCGTCATCCTTTAGTTTACACCGGGACTCGGTCCTTAGCAAACGTGACAATAAGCATTGGATGCCAACTAATAAAGATATTAATTTCAACTTGCAAGACATTTTCTTTTATACTTGAACACAATTTGTTTTTTACTATAGAGCAAAAATAACATGGCTCTTTGAAACATAGCTTCCCATACCCACTTCGTAACATGAGAACAATCCACTTTATTTATAATTTATTTTCAATTTGATTTTTTTTGTTTGTGATTTGTTTTTTGTTTTTTTTTTTGAATACTAAAGGATATGTTGATCAAACTACATTTTTGTGACAATCATGACCATCAAAGACATGTTCACACCACTAGGTCTCCAAGGTGAAATCCAAGTTGAACTCAACTCATCAAAATGGGGACAAATATCTACCATGCAAGTGTTAAAACTCCTAATTCAAATATGTGAACTACATTTCTGAACTAGAAAATATCAACTAAATTCATGAAAAAGTGAGGATGACTAAATGCAACTACAAAGCACCACAATGAGCTAAAACCCTTCCCCCCACAATTGAACATGACATTGTCCGCAATGACAAAATAAGGTATGGGAGAAAAAGAAAAGGGAGGGTATAGAAATTACCGAGCAAAATAGAGCATCCAAACTTTCAATTACGCTCTCATCATCATCCTTTTAGCATCAATTGGTGGACTGAAACTACTTTATTCAAAATCAAATGTACACATTAAAACATTAAAACCGGGTTGCCTTCCGTAAGCGCGGGTTTAACGTCCCGCACGATGCATGTTCAAGCTTAAGAACCAAGTATGTGGTCACCCAGCACTACTCCTCCAATAAGGAAAATATCATTTAATTAAGAGCGGAACATGTTAATGCCCTTAGGAGAAGATCATACAAGCTAGAAAAATAATTGGTTGAGACTTTATAACAACTTATAATAAAAAGAAACCTTACACAACTCATAATCTTATAAGCATGTACAATATACTCATCATGTTCTTTGGATATTTCAAAAACAATCATAGAGTCATGGTATGTTTCTTTATGAAATTGGATCATCCTAATTAAGTTGTTGTTTTCCCCAATCCGATCCAAAGTTTCATCCAAATCCCATAAGATATCACCCAAGTCACCACCCAAGGCTACGTCATCAAATTGCAGAGGTAAGTTAAAATCTACTTTGGGTTCACTATAAGACAAAGTGAACAAATCAAAGTCATTACTCTCTCCCTCATTATAAATTTGAGCACGCACATCAAGAATAAGAGACATAGGGTAATCATTATTGTTCACAACATCACTTGGAGTCAATTCAAGGCTTGGTGAGGTTTCAAAGCAAGGATCAAGATTAAGAATAAAAGTGGTCATTTCTAACTGTCGGCAATTCTCCATCAAAAGATCAAGAACATCCCATTTTTCTTCGTGTCTTAAATAAAAAACTTAACCTCACATTTAATTCCACATCTATTTGAGTCTCTTGGTTAAATTATAGTAACCCCCAATCTAAAATCCTTGACTCTTTCCTAGATATGGGTGTTCTATCAAATACTCTTCAAGCCTTTCAAAGTAGTGATAAAGTAATTCATGATCTTGTTGGGGGAAATGGAAGTACCTTTTCGAAATTAAAAGACACAAGACCCTTAATTCATCAAAACAATATTTACACAAGCACACAAAAAACAATTGTCGTCCCTGGAAACGGTGCCAAAATTTGGCTCGACTAGTCGCGAATCTCCAAATTAGTATTTATAACTACTACAAACGCAAACTAATAGTAAGTGTAAGTAGAGGTCGAACCCATAAGAAAGGTGTTTTGTTTATTAAATGTGTGCAAAAGCAAGTAACTAAATGGGGGGTTTTGATATGTTGATTTTCTAAGACTACTAAAAAACTGAAATATAAAGACAATATAAATAATTGAAAAATGTAGAACAAATACGAGAATGCTTCTTGTATAAAATAATTTCCACCAATAAGTTATGAATTGATCATTGACTCTTACTATCTATTTCAATATTGAATACTTTGCTATGAAGTTGTTGACTTCTATTTCCACTTATGAATGATTATTAGTTACAAGCATAAACAAATAGTTCTTAAAATATAGTTAATTTAGTCAAGCGCTCAATTGTATCGAGATTGTAGATAAAAGCGATGGAATTTAGTAAAGATAAACGAATGAAGAAAACAAGAGTTGCTTCACTTTGGTTCATACAAATTTAGTCCCTTATAACTCAACGATGATGAGAAGCATACGAATTAATGAATTATAACTGTTACGATGGAATAGATAAACAAACAAAAGATTCATTTATCTAATCTAGCAATGGTTAATTAACTAATATCAACTAGTTGATCATTTTAGGTGCATGATTAACAAACCAACAATAATGCAAACTAAATTTGATACTCTAATAATGAAATAGAAATAGTATAAGAGTCTTAAAATTCAAACTAACTTTGTAACACCCGTAATATTAGCCGTTATAATTTAATAATATTATATTAATATTAATTAGCTTAATTTTAGATTTAGAATAGAACTTAGTTTTCCGTGCCTAATTTAGCAAATCCGAGTCCATATTCGGACTCTACTCGTAATTTCATGTGGGTTACACTTTAAGTCACATGTTGGGCCTTTTTCCCAACCTCTACTCACTCACCCAAAACAACCCACACCCACTTTTCCACTCACAAATCTCAGCAACTTTTCCTCTTCTTCTCCCTCACCAAACCCTCAAAAACCCTAACCTCCATAACCACCATTGTTGAATAACTCAAGCTTCACACAACTCCCTCATTCCTCACTCAAATCTCTTGATTTTTAGTCTAATCTTCCTGTCTTATCCTCCTCTACCTTGTGTGGTAATAAAGTTACCATCTTCCTCATTTTAAATTTTTCAATCTTTCTCATGTATGAATTTTATTCATCTTCTGTGACTTTGTGTAGGTGGAGACCTTCAAGACCCCGACAAGGATTACTATCTCGTGGATGAAGACCTAGAAGACGATTGAAGACGCAAAAAGGTAACGGTGAAGGGTTACTCGATATCAATTTACGTTTTTAATGCTTTAATTGTGGTTTTAGCAGAGAAAGATACAACATTTGTTATAATTTCATGAGGAAACATACTTGTTGCCTTTCATATGTGTGAATTCTACCAATCATGCTTTCTTTCACTAATCATATGCTAAGTATTATTCAAGTGGTTAATTATGCTCATTTAATATGTTGCAACGTGTGATGGACATTAAATATGTGTGGGTTTTGCTTTAATTGATGCTTATTCAATGATTGAGGATGATTAATGTACATTTAATGTGGTTTGATGCTAATAAATGTTGTTAGAATTGAATGAGAAGCAAATGGGTTTGAGTATTGGTTGATGATTGTTGAGTTTTCGTGCATGTATGCCCCAGCTGGCCGACCGGCCGCCGGTCACACCCACCGACTGGGAGCCCATGATGTTAAATTGGTGAAAGTTAGTAATTTTGTTGATGCGTGAGTCCCAGCCGGCTGGCCGGCCGGCCGGCGGTCCGCCCAACCGGCTGGGCATCCCTGTATATTGGTTGACATCTTTCATTGAGTACAGTCACAACCGGCCAGCCAGCAGCCGACCCAACCGGCTGGAACTCTCCCCCTTCCCCATTTCCTCCAATTTTTCATTTATCCTATGACCCCATCCGGGTAGCCGGCAGCCGGTCACACCCACCGGTTGGGGATCCCCTGTATTTTTGTTGTTGCATTTGTTGTTGCTGTAGTGCTAGTCGGGTAGCCGTCGGCCGTTCCCCATGATCGGCTGGCAACCCCTGTAACTTATTTTCATTTCTTCTCCCTATTTCCTCACATGTAATAGTTTGTATGGTTTGTCTATCTTATAAACTTACGTGATAACACTAAATATTCATGTTTAGAATATATGATATCTCATTTGCTTATATCACATGTTTTGTGACGGTTTTTGATATGTCTCCTCTTGAGTCGGTTCTACCTTATGTTTTGATTTGAGCACTACTTGTTGAGTGTTATGAACTCTCATTTCCCGGCTACACATGATCCTCGTTAGACTGGAATGTCGGAGCGATGAGGTGTATCCTTGATGCTTGTATGAATGTTTAGTGGGGATATGACGACGTTCTTGGGAGGTGAAAGCAATGCGTTGATCGACCCGGCCGTCAAATGTTGTATCCTTGCGAGGTGGTGTCATTGCATGTCGCGTACTAGCTTGACTTTTGACTATAGATCTCTTTCCGCCTCTTTCGTGTAGTTTAGCCGAATTTGGGGTACTCGACGTCCTTTGTGTGATCGAGTCTTGGATGTGTAACGTCATACCACATGTCGAATCGGAAAATGCCTTATCCCGAGAGTCTGGCCAGGTTTAGACTAAGACCGCATTATTACGGTCGTCCTACCGGGAGGAATATAGTCTTGTGTGTACGAAACGCCTTATCGTACACGGTTCAGGGGAACGCTTTACCCCATGGACATGTTTTGTCTAGGCCATGAGTACACGAAACGCCTTATCGTATGCGGTTAAGGGAAACGCCTTATCCCGTGGACTTCCATTGACTTGTCTTGTTACTTGTACACGATGCTAGTGCGTGTCATTTACCGTGAGAGTATGTATACTTATATTTGATCATATGATGAATTGTATGTTTGATTGTTTGGATGCCTATGACTGGTTTGGATGTCGAGTCCCAAACCTTCTCAAACATAAGTCGCTAATGGTGAGATGCAAGCCCTTATTGTTCTATAAGGTTGCCTAGGGGAGTCTTCCCCGAGTCTTGTTTTGCATGATGATGACGGATGATGGTTTTCTTTACTCATATATTGTTATTATCATAATGTTATTCTCATATCCAGCATGATATATATGTTTACATGATTAAGTGCTTGCTTATGTACGTTTTAATTTGATATGGCTGGGAGAACCCGGAGTTACTCCCCGCTGATGGTAGCGTTCATGTTTTTCATGAATGAACAGGTTGCTTGCTTGGATCTATATTGCCTTTTTGGGGTACGGGTGTGAGCTAGCGGGCGTCGGCCCTTATCAACTCTCCCCTTGACGATTTAGCTAGTTCACTATACTCTATCTTTACGTTGACTACGTTTTGTGAGACTATGTCTCCTTGTAGTACTTTATGTTTCAGTTTGTACTTTTCTTGACATTCCTCGTACCTTTCTTTTGGCATGTAAAAGTTTTTACAATCTCATATTTTTGCTATTTAAATTGCATGCTTGTATGTTTATTTTCCGCTATCGCGAGGGTTGTCACAAACTTGGCTTCAAGAACTTGTTCCAAGATGTAGAACTTAGCCTTCCATACAAAATAACTGAAACAAACTAGAAATTAAAAAGTGTTTTTTTTATGTATTATAATGATTAAAAGATGGAAGAAGATATATCTAATTTGATCAACAACTCCTCATTTTATAGGTATTCAAAGAACATCTTCATAAATCCTATTAAAGCCTCATAAAACCTCATAAAGTGTGAACGTAATTGCCGAATTAAAGAAGAATTAGAAGAGTCGTCGGAATCCAATGATGAGCCTCTCCTCGAGGCTAGGAAGTCTGCCGAAATTACCGCGCCACGCGGCTAACCTCTCTACGCGGCTCCTTTTTTTTCCCTTTGACGCTTCCTCTTCTTCCTTGCTTTCGTACTTTGACTCATTGTTTTGGGCTTTGACTTGTATTTAATCCACAAGATCTTAACTCTTATTAACCTATTATTTGGCATGAATTTATTCCAAGGAATAAGTGTAAAAATGTCCAAGTCACTTCCAAAACTAGGAATGTGATTCTTGAATATGACACCTACAAATTAAACCGGAATTTCGTAGAAATACATCCAAACAATGCAACTATCACCAAAATGCATTAATGAGCTAAAGTAACTATAAATAATATATTTCAAGGCTAAAGTAGCTAAGAATTGGCTTGGTAAAGACGGTATAAAACCGTCACATCATTAACATTATTCCACATAACTCATATCACATATAAGAATATTTTTCACAACCATTTACATGTTCTTATCATCTCCACATATCAATATCAATTAACTCAAAAGAGATCAATTCAAACATGTCATTTATTCCACATAACATTCTCATGTTCATCATGCCATACTCAAGTCTCATCACAACTTCATATCGAATTCATCTCATTCCATACTCATCATCCTCCATAGTTTATATCACCACAACAACAACTTGGTAACCACATTAAACACACGTAATGGATACATATACATGTTTGTTAATAACGAAACATACTCTCATACCAAAGTTACCTCCATTCATGCATATTTCATATCATACATGCTCAATATCATATTTCATGCCAAAATTCAACACTGTTTAACTCATTACATTTCGTTCACGTTCATCATCATGCCATCATATTTCATTCGCAACATGTAATCATACCACATCTCATGTAGTTTCACATCCCATCGCATCATCCATGTCATCCTCATGTGATACACACATGAAACAATTCATCACTCCACTCTATTCCACATCCATCTCCATTTCACATATTCTTAACATGCATATATAACAATATCAAATACACATAGCGTCCCGACACTTCCCATGGTGACCGAGTAAGAGATATAGGGGCAAGAGTGCGATTATGGGACGTCTCCCGAATCCTTGCGGTAGCTCCCTATGACTCCACCCCTGTTCATTTTATTAGACACTGCTAATTCATTAGGTTCATTGGTTTTAGGTTCCATAATCAATCGCTCTAATACCACTTTGTAACACCCCCACACATCAAGGTGCCTTACAAGACCCCCTTAGCACATGGGAGTGCTACCATCTCGGTTGTCCGAGGTAGTATATATCAAAACAAGCGATAAAGAAACAATGCTTAATTTCGTAAATAGTTTAACTCAATTACATATCCTCGAAACAGACGGCATACCGTCTGACCCAATCCAAAGTTAACAATATAAAAGTATTTTAAAATAACTAATTAATGTATATGACTCCAATGCTAAACGGAAGCTAGACATGACATGGTGATCCTATCCTCATCCCAACGCAGCGCTATATATTACCTGTGATCACCTGCTCAACATCCCCCAATGGATCACAGCAATTTTGAAAAACAGTAAGGGGTCAATATTCGCATATACCGACCAGCGTATAAGATAAACACAAGGGAAAGAGAAACCGGAGGGGCACCGAAGCGGTTACATCAGTAGACACAGGTTATCATCCATGCTCTTCAAAAACCACTAATTGACCCTGGACCGCATCCACAGGCGTTGGACTTCCATATCGCCACAGCAAGATAACCCGGAACATTAATGTACACATCCCCCACTTAGCGGAATAACCACGGGGGCGAACTCGGGGTGTGACCCGTCTTCTAACGGGATCACCAAACCATAGTAACCATTGACAACAACCCCAATCTCCATCATTGTCACAACAGTGACCATCATCATCAATCACATATTAATAATCACAAATAATAATCAACAATCTCATGCCATCAATTAGCATCACAATCAAAATCCTTCTTTTATAAAGTCTCCTCCTTAACAATCAATGATCATATAATCAATACCAACATATTCCCTTTTTCTCCCAATTCAATTAGGGTTTAATAACAATACATACCAATCACAAAGTAAAGATGCATACCAATGCAATCAACATAGCAGCGATAGATCGGATCCGTCACGGAAAGATTAAGGATGTTTTTGAGGAGTTAAAGAGAGTTTTTGAGAGAGAAAATAGGGTTTTACTGTGAAACGTAATTGTGATTATGAATCTTAAATCCTCTTATCAATCCTTAACCAACCGTCCGACAAATCATCAAAACATGACGTAATCGATCAATTACAGCATGAACTCGGTCGAGTACAACTAACTCGGTCGAGTGCCGATATCTCTCGGCCGAGTACGCAAGATCAGAAAAACATTCTAGACATCATCAAATTCCACTCGGTCGAGTAGCCTCTACTCGGCCGAGTATACTATGTACCCGACCGAGTAAGCCCTACTCGGCCGAGCCCCCAACACATAGAAATACCCAGTATTGCAGTCTTCCCTCCTTAAGAACGAACTTCGTCCTCGAAGTTCACAACTCATACTCCTACCACACAAACATGTAGGAAATATCGGTATATTTCGTCATTAAATTACGGATTATAATGAAACTATAGTATATGAATTACGAGTCATAAATGAATTGCATAATATAAAATTATAATGAATCTAGAATTAATCTTTGGTCCTAGCAAATATGGCCTATGAACAATATCGAAATCGATATTCTCCTAATTGTTGCACCCAAGATGCTCCAAGATATGCCTTGCTTGTGCTAGAATGTTAGAGAAAAGTTACTGCTAATTTTTCTTTTGTGTGATGATGAATGATAAAGAGAATTCAAGAAAGAAAAAACTTTGTTCTCCTTTGCTCTATTTCGGCCGTGTACCCACAAGTAGGTCAAGGAGAGATTTTATTTTTCTTTTTAACCCTCTTGTTATTAGGTTTTTGACCTAGTTACCATAAGAGAAAATAGGAGATATTTTCTCTTATTTTATCTCTTAATAGCCGAATAAGTAAGAGAAGAAAAGACTATTTTCTCCTTCCTTTTTCGGTTATATTAGCATGTAATATAATATATACATGAACTATAAATATCCGTATATTTATAATTTGCTAATTAAATATAATATATTATGTTTAATTACGAATTAACATTTTAATTCGTTTAAGCTTATATTATATACATTGATTAAATATATCGTTTTATATTCAATTACGAATTATATTTAATTCGTCTCAGCTAATATTATTTAATCGTTATTAAATAATCGTATCATCATTACATTGACTAACCTTTTAGTCATATACATCGACATCAATATGATTATATTATTCATATAATCACATCTCTCAGACACATCCTTTAGGTGTGACTTTTAGGGACCAGTTGATCACCGCCATTAAAATGACAATAACGTCAAACTCCTAGCAAGCCAACCGTTATCGATAAACGTTAATCAACTGATAAGAATACTAAGTATACCCTGTGAACCTGTAAGAGATTTATTCATGTTATCACACTAACTGTGGAGGACACTAGCTCTAACAATCTCCCACTTGTCCTTACAAGTGTATGTGCGATAACCCGATTCTCATATCCATAAATTTCTCCCACTCAATGTAAAACAATTTGCAAAGTCCGTATTTACAAAGGTCGCATCTTACAAGCGATCAGTATCAAGAGTGGTTTTCCCGACTAGAGAGTAACTTAACTGATAAACGAATCATTATTCAAGCATGGCCATGCATTTCAGTTACAACTCCTCGAGTGGCCCTGAGAAATAACAAAACCTGATAAAGGTTGGCTTTTTTCCTCAACTCGAATCCTGCAGATACAAGCACAGTATGAAATGACCCAGTAAAAATCTACTTAGCCTCCTGTTACGGTCGACCATGAGAAAGAAACCAAAGTCACCCAAAAACTGCCTTAATCTCAAGAGACAGTCGATAGTCAAAAGAATCGACTCTTAGGAACACTATGGACGTCCTATCCACGACCTGACACCTAATGTTCTGAAACATTTAAGACTCCATAACGTTGTCACGATGTCCTACGAGGTATCTGTAAGTTTCATAAACTCGATATTAGACATTTCTAATATCATATTATTAATAGTTTACCCTTAAACTATATGGACCTTATGCATGCATAACAAAAGATAAGGAAAGAACAATTTCTTACATTGATTATGAAGTAATATGGGCACTGTAACACCCGGAAATGTACCCTATTTTTCTAGTAGAAATATTTTACGAAATCTTTTCAGCAAATTTAAGTATTAAATTAGCTTTTTATGTTTCGAGTCGAATTTAGAATTTCCGAGTTCGTATTTGGAATTTCTGCGAGATTCCATGAAAATCCCGTCTTAAGGCGAGTTTGACTTTTCTTGACTTTTGAGTCGAGTTTGACTTTTCTTGACTTTTGAGTCGAGTATGACTTTTCTTGACTTTTGAGTCGAGTTTGACTTTTCTTGACTTTTGAGTCGTCTTTGACTTTTCTTGACTTTTGAGTCGTCTTTGACTTTTCTTGACTTTTAAGTCGTCTTCGACTTTCGTTGACTTTTCCGACTCACCCTTTATATATACTCACACTAC
>JAIUZE010075356.1:0-74643 GCA_022085475.1 Heliosperma pusillum
CGGCCTGGACCGGGCCTGAACCGGCCTGAACCGGCCTGAACCGGCCTGGTTTGGGGCTGGTTTTTCCGGCCACTTTACACTGTTCTAACAACCACCATTCCAAATTAATTCTAACATGTTTTTAATTAACAACATCCATTTTTAACAACCAATTTAACCATCAATCATACAAAAATCATGGTTATAAATAAATCATCTAAATATGTCAAGAACACTAACATATTAAAATTCCATACAACATGAAAATCATAACTACTTATCATGTTACTACTAAAACCATAAATAACAATAACATGAACAAAAACATAAGATTTGTGACATTAATTCGTCGAGTAAATCGGAATTGTTACCTTAGCTAGCAAAATCAATTAGCACCAAAAAAATAAGAAGTATAAACCCGTCTACTAATCTTCCCCTAATATATACGAGTCACCAAACTCGTCTTCAAAATCTTCCCCTATAAGAAATGACAAGAATAACTTATAGAATTAAAACTTGATTTTCCATAATTACCGTTGTTGAAAACGATTTTTGGTCGGAATTGAAAATATCCGTACTTGAAAATGGATAGCGAAGAGGAGATTCTAGAAATATAAGTTAGGACGGATTTGAATAAGAAATGAAGGTTTTATGACGATTTTGCTCAAGAACGACGAAGAACGATGAAGAACGACGAAGAACGATGAAGAACGATTAAAGAAAGTGTTAATTTGATCTTAAGTTGATTTGGTGTAAAATGGAAAGATAGTTGGTGAGTAAGTGTGGTGTGAGTGCCGTGTAATATAGAGGAAAATAATGAGTCGGGTTTTGAAATTGTTGTTACGGAATTGACTCGGGTTTTATAATTAACTAAGGTAATTAATTAAATATAATTAGATATTAAGTTAATTAAACCAAATATCTAGATATTATGTTATTGTAATGAAAAATAAGGAAAATATCTAGTCCTATTAGAGGAGAGGGAGCCGTGAGATTGAAGAAGAATCGGGTCTGTGTTTGTAAACGATTTGCGTAATTTTCGTTGACGGATCGATAAAGTTATAAATATCTAAGATATTATTATTAGTTTAATAAAAAGAATGAAAATATCCTAAAGTGAGTGGAAAAAGATGACATGGGCGTGTGACTCATGCCAAAGTCGGGTTTCGGGTTTGTTTCGGGATTTACGATGACTCGGGAATAGTTAAATGATACTCGGGTTTAAATCGTAAAACCTTCTCTTTAATTCCGAATAAATTCAAAATAATTATATTAAATTATCATAAATCCAAATAAATCTTAATCAAAATAAATTAAAAATATTATTTTTTTAAATAAAATTTCGGTCTTCAAAATTACAAGGCGAGTCGGAAAAAGTCAACGAAAGTCAAAGTCGACTTAAAAGTCAAGAAAAGTCAAAGATGACTTAAAAGTCAAGAAAAGTTAATGACGACTTAAAAGTCGACTTAAAAGTCAAGAAAAGTCAATGACGACTTAAAAAGTCAAGAAAAGTCAAAGACGACTTAAAAGTCAAGAAAAGTCAAAGATGACTTACAACGGGATTCTCATGAAATCTCTCAAAAATTCCAAATACGAACTCGGAATTTCAAAATTCAACTGGAAACAATAATTTCCACTTTAAAACTTAAACAGGCTGAAAAGTATCCGTAAGATATTTTACTAGAAAAATAGGGTACTTTTCGGGTTGTTACAAATTGGCTTAGATTAGTGTTAGGATATTCCTAATCTTGATTTCATGCTTTGTAGGCTCTTAAAGTCTCTACCTTTTTCTCTAAGTGTTGGCTTAGATAATAGATGACTTGGTAGGGAAGGTGATGATGTATTGGCTTAGATACTAGTCACTAATTGTGGGATTAAGGGTGCAATTAGGCTAATAATTTAGGGGTTGGTACGTCTTGCATAAACTTAAGGTGATTGTTCCTTGAATAGTGGAGTTGCACCAATTTGTCTCATTTATTGATAATCCTTTGCACATATTATAAAGTTTGCATCCTTTTATAATTTCATGTCACAACTCAACTCAAATCTCTCTTATTTCATGTTAAACATCGTTTACCATTGTTAAATACCCATTGTCTGTTAATATTTTAATTTGTGTTGTTAACTGCGTCATTAGACAATTAGTTAGTGATTAGTCTTTAGTGTAGTCTTTCTTAGCTTTATCTTTCCCTTCTCTTGAGTTCGACCCTTACTTTCGCTTTACTACCTTAATTAGAGTATAGTCTATTATTTATTAGTTATTTATAAATTGTTAATTTGGTATGTTATTTACTAGATTTTACGACGGCTAGAAAAGACGTGTCAGACATCCTCTAGTTTAGTAAGTGAGTAGTGACTACATAGATTGTTTCAAATTCATTTAACTCTTACAACTACCTCCTCAAATAAGAAATTGAAATTTAGATCGGGATAAACAAAAGGGGAACAAAGGTTGAACCCAAAATGAGTCACTTTAGCAACATGTTTTTATTAAAGTACGGAGCATCAAATTAAATATGGATCATTAACTTATAACCTATTTCATTTTGGGGGCTGCGAAACATCGTCGACGTTTTATAAAATATCGTCGACGTTTTTTAGAAAAAAGACGCATACTACCCTTTTCTCTACTTTATCTCTCTATCTTTTCCTCTACTCATAAAATCACCCATAAAACAATTTTAATTAACCAAAAAAATTAGAAAGACGGTTTCAATTAAAAACTAAACGGTAAAAATTATAAATTAACGAGAATAAAATGTTAAAAAGAATCGAAACATAACGTTGGTACATAACGGTAAAAAGAATTTAAAAATTTACGAGAATAATACATTACAAAACATCGAAAATTAACAAAAAATAAATAAATTTTTTTTTTACAAGATTTAAATGTTTTTAAACGAAAAAAAAAAAAAGTCGACCCCCACCGTCAACGTCCTAACTGAACGTTGGTACCCATACCCAACGTTCAGTTGGAACGTTGACGGTGGGGTCGACTTGTTTTTTTTTTTTTTGTTTTTTTTTCGTTTAAAAAACATTTAATCTTGTAAAAAAAATTGTCTCCATATCCAACAAGTAACAACAACAATGTCGACACAACGCACAACCAACAACAAATGACAACCAATATAGGATAGGGGGGAGAAGGAGGGGGAGGGGAAGGGCGGTCGGAACAAGGGGGAAGGGGGATACTTGTTGCAGCGGTGGTGGTGGGTCGTCTGAGGTCGGCGGTGGCAGTGTTGACGGAGGTGGTGGGCGTCGCGGTGGTGGTGGGGGAGAGGAGTGTATTTAGGAGAAAGAGAGAAAGGAAGAGTGAATGAAGGGTGAAGGGTAGTGACCGTCTTTTTTACCAAAAACGTCGACGATGTTTTATAAAACGTCGACGATGTTTCGTAACCCGGTTCATTGTTAATGCGCTAAGCAAGTTCTACGTAAGTTCTAAGATTATTCTAATCTTAATTACGAGCACTATCATCTAATCATCTTTATTAAGATGCGTGATTCAACTTAGTAATGCAAAATTTCTCATTTAAGACAGATATATATTCGTTTTAACTTTAAGAGCTAAAACTAGTCAAATAGTACAAGTATGATAATTTCTATATGCTAACCCTGTGTTTTTTCAAATTCTACCCGATAATCCTACTTTTTAAAAAACACACATGGTAACCCTATACTTTATCAATAAGTATTAACGTGACCTTGAACTTTTATTCCGTCAATTTTTTCCATTAAGTATGTGACGTGGCTAATTGTATTTTGGGATTTTTTACAAGGTAACCTTTTATTTTTGAAATTTCACAAGGTAACCCTATTTGTTTAAAAAAAACCCGAATTCTTAAAATCTTACATTCTTATTAGTCATTTTTCCGCACATTTTCATTTGATTACACCGAAAATTGTCAAATCTCATCCTCACCAACTTTTAATTAGCCGAATTTAATTTGAAAGAAAAATCTACTAAGAACTTCTTTCGATATCGAAATATTTCTAACAATGATTTCTAAATCTCAAATAAGTTATCTCTGCTAAGTATGGTAATAGTCTAGTCCAATCTTAATTCTCATGTTTCACCCAATGAAAAAAAATGGTTTTCAAAACTCCATTAAACACTCCAAAAGATGAAAAGATTATAGACAACTAAACAATGGCTCATTTCAATTATTCAAAAAATTCGATAAATTGACATAGTAATGTTGGGTACAAATCGAAAAGAAAGAACTCATTTGATAAACATTTGATTTTAACAGTGAATTCCTTTGTTAATTACTAAACTTATTTTTGGAGAATTACAGTATTGAGACCTTAGATATATGATGATATCGTAAATTGACTTTTTTTTGGAGTAATCAAATGAAAAATGTGGAATGATTAATTGAGGATGGATTGGATGAGTATGTTTTTAAGGGTAGGAAGAATGAGTATGTTAACTCTTAAAGAATAAGGTTACTTACTTTTTGTAAAATCCCAAAATGCATTTAGCCACATCACCCACTTAACGGAAAAAAATTACGGAATCAAAATTAAGGATCACGCTAATATGTATTGATAAATTATAGGGTTATTATGTGTCTTGTTTAAAAAGTAGGGTTACCGTATAGAAATTGAAAAACACAAGGTTACCATGTAGAAAAACCCTAAAAAGAAAGCTCTTATGGACTAGCAAGTTTTGATACTACTTAAGTTTTGATACTACTTAATCGTTTTGATACTAATACTTAAGGTTACAAGGTTACAAGGTTACAATCTAGTCGAGTTTTGATACTACTTAATCGTTTTATTCTAAAGACGGATATACCCGTCGTAAGAGAGACCAGTAGTTGGTTATGATATATTTACCCTCGAGGCTAGTCAGGCTACATTAGGCATGGCTTTTTGTAAGACAGCAAGTGATCATGTTGAAGAGAATGTTTGTGCTGCTGCGGTCTTTCTTAGCGGTCTGTCTTGTTGTTTTTCATAAAGTAGCGTTTGATTGGCCTTCAAGGCCATTTATGAAATTCAGGGGGCCGTCAATGATATTTAAATTTGGGGCCTTCGTTTGCATAGTATTAGATCGATAGTATGTCATGTAGGTGTTAAGGAGAGTTCGAGCTTGGCCTTACTCGCCTTGTGCTCAAGAATCAAAATTCGAGTTTGAGCCGATTTCGAGCTTATATGAACTTGAAAAAAATATGCTCGTTGTCAAGCTTGCGATCTTTAATGCGAGCTCGAGCTCAAATCAAGCATATATATAATTGTTATTTTTTTTTCTTCTTCCTATATTTTCAATAATACGGCTAGAAGGTTATATGTAAAAATATTTGTCAAATAAGTGAGACATTTGATATGCGTGATACAAATATATAAAAATGATAAAATATTTTTATATAAAATATGAGCATATCTTACCTAATCACATAAGGTCGAGCTCCACACGAGTTTTTCGAGTCGAGTCAGCGTTTGCTCGGCTTGACTCGTTAAGCTCTCGAGCCGAGCCTGAGCTTTGACCGAGCCGATCTCGAGTTGCTCGCGAGCTATCTCGTCTCATTATCATCCTTACTATCATGTACTATAAATAGTGTAAGGCGCTAAAATCGAGTTGACGGGTTAATTAATGTCCGCCAATATTTATAGTGTAAGGTAAACTCATAACCTTACCTAAACTATAAGACACAATATTATTAAAAATATAATTTCCTAATAGTATAAATACTAATTTCCTAATAACATGACAATACTTTATTTATACTAGAATAATATCATAAGAGATAATATGACTTTCTTTAACATTCCCCCGTAAGATGAACAAGTGGAGCAGAACTCCGATCTTGAAAAACACCATATATAGGCGGACAAAGCAGCGACATTAACCCTATCTTTTTCTTATATAGTTGAAGAGTCAAGGATGCCTAATATGGGGAGATGATGAATTATGTGTTTATTAAAAAAATTAAGTCAATGAAAAGCTTCTTCTAAAACTCTACACTTTTTAGACGACACTTAGATGAAAGTAGATATTGATACTTAGAATTAGAGAGTTAGAAATTCAGAGTGCAACGTAAATAAAGGGTAAATAGACAAAACTTAACGATGTTTTTTTAATTGGTTCAGTCATTAATCCGCGATTTACACCTGATGGTATTTTATTGAACATTTTAGAAATAAACTCATACAACTAAAATCCCGACCAGTAAAACAACTCACCAAGCTACTTGATCACTTAATACTACTCGCAATAAAAAGTGATCTCGAAAACGTATTCATCTAGTACATTATTTATAATTAAGATTAGGCTATCGGGACAAATTGACAATATGTCACAGGTTCGAATCCCCGCCTGTCACGTCATTGCAGCATATGAATAGGATAGTCGGTTGTATTTGGGTCGGTCAAGTAAAGATAACTTCAATCGGGTTAAGGTTACAGTTACGTCCGACTCCAATCCAAGGGCGCATATGATGCAGTATCTCCGACGAGTCTCCTCTACAATCCACCATCAAACCCTTCCATTTCGAACCTTCTCGAAACTTCTAGAACTATCTTCTTCTATTTCCTCTACGCCTTCCTTTCCTTCCTCTTCTAGAACCTTCTATTTCTCTCCATTTCCTTCTAGAACCTTCTGTTCTCGCCCTCCCGATTTCGGCGATGTTCAATCTCCTGCCGCCATTGATTATAGGTATCACTCTTTATCTCTATGTTGATTAACAATTTTATCAAAGTATTTTGTAGTATTTTGGTTTAGATTCGGTGGCGGAGCTAGGATTTGAACTTCCGGAACAAGTCGAACATTTTAGCGAATTAGTGATACAATAGAGTATTACTCTTTGTCTCAATTCAATTTTGTGTTTTAATTTGATTTTGAAAATATTATTTATTTAGGTTGACAATTTGATTGAATTGTTGTGTAGTATTTTGATCGGACATGGTGACGGAGTTAGGATTTGATGCTCGGGACCGAATTAGTAATGCTGTAGAGTAACTTTGGAAAAAAAAAGCCGAGGATTTTGTATTTTTAGTTGTTGCTTAGTTATTTGGTTGGATTAGCTGGCGGAGATAGGATTGAATTTAGGGCGACGGTACAGGAACTTAGGGATAAAATCGAAAATTTTAGCTCAAGTTTGTATTTTTTGTTGAGTATTGAAGGCGGAAGCCCCTTCTAGCCTTTTGCTCCGCCACAGGATAGATTGCTATATTACTATTGTTGTTATAAGTGTAAATGGTTGGAGTAATGAGTTATAGTTTCATTGGGGGTTCTTGACAAATAATTAGGGAAAATTCGAAAGTTTTAGTTGAAGTTTGTAGTTTTTGTTGTGTAATAAAGGCAGCAGCCCTTGCTAGCCTCTTGCTTCGACACTGGATAGATTGCTATTTTACTTGTGGTGTTATTAGTGTAATTGGTTGGAGATAATGAGCTATAGTTTCAATCGAGGATCTTGAGAAAATAATTAGGGTTTAAAGTTTGAAGCGTTGCACTACAAGCGGCGTGAAATTGTTATTCGACTATTCTTCTTAACGTTATCTTAATTATCTGATCCTGAACAAGTGATACAATAATACAATATTTGAAAGTTAAAAAATGCGTGTATGCGTGTGTGTGCGCGCACGTAGGTGAGGTGGTGAAAGGTTCTCCACTGCTTGGTTTAATCACAAACTATGGCGTGCTATGTATTTGTGGCAGAAGATGAAATGCTTTTCATTGTTTGAAGTGGACATATTACTTTCAGGCATATATGGAGCGATTAATTGGAAATATTATCGCCTATGACGTTGGTAGTCAACTTTGAGACTTGACCAGTATTGTTAGGCTCCCCAGATGAAACACGAGACTGTAGATAGACCATTACGTATCCACTCTAAGTTAGCTAACAATTGCAGTTGAATATGCTATTATTGATGATAAATTTTTTATGCCTGTTGAAATGAGTAAACAAATGAGTCCCTAAGAATAACTGATTCTGTCGGTTTAAGTGGTGCACCTATGCTTATGCTTCTTTGGGGTTAATGCGGTTGTGATCATAATTAATGTGAGAACAGTTCTTTGCTTCAGGAGAATGAATTTCACAAGCTAGCTGATTCCACCATTCACCATCTGCTTGAGAAGCTCGAGGTAATAATCTTATGATGTGATCCTATTATAATTTAGTTTTATGTCGTGTCGCTGAAAATAGATGTTACTCTCCTCCTACGAGTGATGCATCGGTTCTTTTTGTTTATGTTTTGAGCATCACCATATGGTTTTTTTTTTCTTATCTTACCTGGAATTGAAATCCGTTGTTTATAGCAAAAAGAGAGATTTTGTGGTAAAGTCTGGCTGACATTTCTCACTTCAAGAGTTTCAATATTTGAAAGTAGTTTGTTCGCTCTTCCGTAATTAAACGCCCAAAGCTTCTTTTATATATGTCAGGAATACGGTGACAATGTTGATATTGATGGGTTTGATGTAGACTACGGGGTAAGGAATGTTGTCATCCATTATTTTAATCTCTACTCTATTTCAAAGCTCCATAGTATTGCACCTCCTGATGAATACGCTACTGCAGAATGAGGTTCTCACCCTGAAACTTGGGAACTTGGGGACTTACGTTGTCAACAAACAGACACCAAATAGGCAGATTTGGCTATCTTCTCCGGTAAGGTAAGGAATCATATTCGCGTGTAACATTTTTCATAGTGTATGCAATTATGAACAAATTTCTTGGTTCTATTTTTCCATTGTTCTACAGCCTATTTGTTTTCCTTGAACTGCATAAGGAGTCTTTTTTATTTACTAGCTTTGTGGATTGTAAACTGTAACTCAACACCTTTTACTAGGTGTTTCCCACTGCTAGTGTGGTGAGTAAAGTTCGACCACACTCCGTAACTCAGGACATTTTCCCAGACTGTTTGTTGTTGCTTGGCCAAAAAGAATTGAGAGAAATTGGTTCCAGTGACTACGTGATGCGACTAATACCATATAGGGTATTGTTAGAGAAAAGCTGAGAGCGATTCTTAAAACATGGTCGTCCTCATTAAATAGGCGGGGTGGTCTGACTATAAGCAAATAAGCAATAGGTAAAGCAGTCTCTACACCATATGACAATGGAGAACTACTAAATCAGAAGGAGAGTGTTTTTTGTATGTATTGGTGAACTGGGAATGATGAGTACGGTGGCAGTTAACGAAACCAGAACAGAGGAAATAGGGAGAAGATACAAGGGAATAAGTGATACAAGGGAATAAGTGAGGTTTAGATATCTGTCCTTCTTTCAAATCTCTTCCAAGCCGTAATAATTTTTCTTTCAGGGGAGAAGAGAAAATCGATTGCTTCATCTCTTCCTCTTTTCCGAAAAAGATTTTGCTTCCCTCTGTCCCCCCTTCGCTTCCCTCCTTTCCTCTTTCCTTTTTTTATTTTTTTATCAAAACTGAACCTATTTTTCTTTTATGCTGTAGTGGTCCTTCGAGATTTGACTGGGATAGCAGCTCTCAAGCTTGGGTTTACCGTCGAAACCAAGCAAATTTGTTCAGTGTTCTAGAGAGGGAGCTAGAGGAGCTGTGTGGTGAATCTGTCAGCCTTTCGTGATCTTTCGGGGCAGATGAAGTGAGAAATAAGAGAATATTTCTGCGGTCTTTAGAATCTATAGACATGGAACAATTAGCAGCTAGTTGAGGAGAGATTCAAGCAGTCAAGTTTCAGTAGTTTGTGTGATGTCTACATGATATATGAGTTCTCCATCACAATTTAAAAGTGTGTTTCTTTATTTTAGTGCTTGCCAATGCGTATGAAACAGACTCGCTGGTGAAGTCTCCGTCAATATCTGTTTTGTGACGGTTGTGATTGGATTTTTCAACATGATTACAAGCGTGCTCTAATTGATGAAGCCTTGTTCCTATTTGGAACTTCTTCATTTCTTTTTAGTTGCGGGTTTTCATATTTTTCATGAATCTCACGGTGAAGAACTCTCTTTCACATAGACTTCTGATTGACCAGTAAGGATCTTCTGTCCCATTTGGTGTCCCATAGGACAGATGATCCTTAATGCTGAATGACAAACAGTCTTTGAGTTATTGAGAAACCTCTTATTTCACACCCGTTTGTGTTTTTTTCGTCATATTTTTATTGGTCGTGGTTAAAAGCGACTCTTTAATTTGGTACATGTTTTCATAATGAGCGTACTGTGTACCTATTTTGTATGTACATTGTGACCATTTCCGTTATTAAAACATCTCGTATTATACTCTATAATTTTGTACCTGTTTTGTTAATTTTGTTACCAATTTTACTTCAAATCGTAAATGTTCCGTATAAGTTGAGATTTGGTTCATACCATTATTAAAATGAAAAGATTTGATAACAGAAAAAACATTCACCATTTCATTTTATGGATTATTGTTTCAACATTCGATAAAGTCAAGGTCAAGATCCTCACTGAGAGGTCACTGTTTCAATGTATAAAATCTTCCACAACATCAGAGCTTTAATCCCAAAATGAATGGGTCGACTAACATAAATCATTCTTTGATAAAACCGTCTCTGGGTGATCACACATTAACACCCCGCATAACAGTAGGTCTTGCTTAAGACGGGTCGGATCTTACAACGAGTATTTTGTGAGAGAAAATGGGTAGAGGGGACAAGGTGGGCTCCCCCCATGTGCTCTCCACTCACCCTTGATGGGTATTTTGTGAGAGAATATGGTATCCGTCTTAAACTTAAGACGGATAGCTCGGTCTGAAATAAGAATTTGTGCCCGCATAATATATGAAAAATAAAGTAACCACTGTACTTTGCATTCTGTTAGTGCGCATAACGTATTTCCATTTGTATTGTTTAATCATAGAGCTTAAGCTACTTCTAACAGTATAGACAAAATTCATTACGTACTAGAATAACTAAACAACCACTATAAGTTATACTTTCCACATCACTAGGAAGAATCCTTTGGAATCCTAGATTTTTTTTTGTGTGTTTTTCAACCTATGATCATCATTTATTTAATTATTCTTCATAATTTGGAATCTAGTTAGTATCCTACTTTACTACGGCATCACTACAAAGCATCCTGTCTGTATCTTTGCACAAACCAAGTGTCCTTCTCTTCCTGTATATTTACCTCTGTACACACCACACTATCATTCCACTAAAAACACTGAAAATACAACTACTTTAGTGAGTGAAAGCTGAAAACAATGGAAGGACGGAAATTCCTACGTTTTATGTCTCTTTTACTTGTAGTTTTTCTGTTTTTTGTTTGTACTGTCAACTGGAGTTCCACTGTTCTTCCTTACAACACCTTACACTCGGTTAACAAGGAGGCCGAGACAACTCTACGGCCGCCTAGTCACACCCATATCCACAGTCATGACCATACATCTGATGTACCACGTCATCCTTTGGACCCACTGACGGTTCAGGAGATGAACCGGGTGCGGACCATTTTGGCCTCGCACCCGCTCTTTAAGAAAGCAAAGTCATACGCCGTGCATAACGTTGTTGTCGAGGAGCCATCGAAGCCACTTGTTGTGAAATGGAGGGAGGGGGACTCGTTGCCTCCTAGGAAGGCTTCGGTCGTTGCACGTGTGGATGGGGTTAAGCATGTGCTTAGTGTTGAATTGGGGTTGGGTCGGGTTGTAAGGGTGGATACGGGTGTGTTGTCTGGGCACCCGACTATGACTATTGAGGATATGAGGCTGGCTACATATGCTCCGTTGTCGAGTGCTGAGTTTAACAACACGATTTTGGACCGTGGAGTTGACTTGGCAGATTTAGCTTGTTTGCCCATCTCCTCAGGTAATATACACATTCTGTCCGTATCTAGTTATTCCTCATATATTGGGTGTTATAGTATTTGGCTTTTGTTCAGCATGCAGTTATTAGACCAATGATTGCTTAAACTCCGTGTGCTTCTACGTGTCGATGTTATGACAATTTTAACTTACGGGGGAGAAAAAGTTGCAAAATTTTAACTAAAAAGCTAGAAAGTTCTTCTGTATTGTTAGTGGGGCGAGCTCCCCTGCTAGCCGCTGCTAGCCCTCCCCTGGCTCCGCCACTGTTGGGAGTAATATTCATCAAATTCAATTAATTCAAGCACTCGTGACTTGTTAAAAACATTCAGAACTGGAGGAGTGGAAAACTACTCTTTGTTTGTATGTAATCAGCAAAAAGCTTTGGTGAAATGGTTGTCTATGGCAGGATATTAAATCTTTGTTTAAGGGACACCTTAGAATCGGGTGTATGTTGATAACATTGTCGTGATATGGGTTTCTAATGAATATTATCATTTGCAGGATGGTTTGGCAATAAAATAGAGGAAAAGAGGAGGCTGATCAAGGTACAATGCTACACTATGAAAGATACAGCCAACTTTTACATGAGACCAATAGAAGGGCTCACTGTTCTAGTTGATCTGGATACTAATGAAGTTCTGGAGATTACTGATCATGGCAAGGACATTCCAATTCCGAAAGCTGCTAACACGGACTACCGCCTCTCAGCCCAGACCAATACCCGCAACAAAATGAAGTCCGTCAACCCAATATCAATCGAGCAGCCTATGGGCCCAAGCTTCACAATTGAAGGACACATGGTTAAATGGGCAAACTGGGAGTTTCACCTTAAACCCGACCCAAGAGCTGGGGTGATCATATCACGGGCCATGGTCCGGGACCCGGATAGTGGGGAGCTAAGGAGTGTCATGTATAAAGGGATGAGCTCTGAGTTATTTGTTCCGTACATGGATCCTACTGATGCATGGTACTTCAAGACGTATATGGATGCGGGTGAATATGGTTTTGGGTTACAAGCTATGCCTCTTGTACCACTAAATGATTGTCCAAGGAATGCATATTACATGGATGGTGTGTTTGCCGCTGGTGATGGAATGCCATATGTGAGGTCCAATATGGTTTGTGTGTTTGAGAGTTATGCAGGTGATATTGCGTGGCGGCACTCCGAGAGTCCCATTACAGGACTGGAGGTATGGCTTTGTTTAACATATGCTTATATGTAAGCATAGGATATAAAACATTGCATTGTTAAAAACCCAATTAGTCTCACGAAAGACAGTCTCATACTAATATAACGTGATACCAACTCCTTTAACTTGAAATCCTACCCATACGCCCATTACCCTCTAAAATCTGAAATCTTAGACGACTCCATTTATGGGTCGGGATCAGAAATAATCATGAGATTGTCTCATATGGTATGAATTTCAGTAACTTGTTAATTTTGAAAAATTCCCCTGTTTTAGGTACAGCAGTAATTTTGAAAACAGTAAGCTGGTTATTCAAGTTCATCCAGCTTAGTGTCATTGTTACTGCAGACTTGCAGTCATTGTTCTAATTTATACCATTACAGGATGAGAGGTAGCTTATGTCATGTTAGATAAATATGTCTAACTGATCATCTATTTGATGGAAATAATAAATTTGAAAGAGGCCAAACTGATAATGACATCATTGCACTTGCGTCTTATCTAAGATAAATATGCAACAATTAATAAGTGATTGATAAAAATAATGACGTCGAAAGAAGCCAAACTGATGATGACCCCATAGCAAATGGGGCTAATATGAGATGGTCTTACACGTGAGATTAATCCACGAATCCTATATTTAAATTGGTTAGACACATGTATTTTAGTTAGTCTCACATCACTGTCACATACAGGAGATTAGGTTGATTAGGCTCGTCTTTTTATTTGCAGATCCGTGAGGCAAGGCCAAAGGTGACACTTGTTGTAAGAATGGCTGCTTCGGTAGCTAACTACGACTATATAGTGGACTGGGAATTTCAAACTGATGGTCTCATCAAAATCAAGGTTAGTAATAAAGTTACATTTGAGCTAGATGATAGTAAAAGTACAAAGAAAAATGGTTTTCATTTTGTCAAGCTCGGATCATATACTAGGTCATTTCTATCAGTGACCTTGTTTTTCTGCAAATAAAATTGTTGTAGGTTGGACTAAGTGGTATATTAATGGTGAAAGGCACACCATACATGAACATGAACCAAGTTCCAAATCAAGAAAACATGTATGGAACCTTATTGTCCGAAAATGTCATTGGTGTTATACATGACCATTACATCACATTCTATCTCGATATGGACATCGATGACTCGGATAATTCCTTTGTGAAAGTGAACCTGAAGAGGGAGGATACCTCTCCAGGGGAGTCACCTCGGAAAAGCTACTTAAAAGCTGTTAGAAACGTTGCTAAGACGGAGAAGGATGCGCAAATCAAACTCAAGCTTTATGACCCGCATGAGTTCCACGTGGTCAATCCGAACAAGAGAACCCGTGTCGGGAACCCGGTTGGATATAAGGTGGTTCCTGCTGGTACCGCGGCTAGCCTACTTGATCCTGAGGATCCGCCTCAAAAGAGAGGGGCCTTCACCAACAACCAAATATGGGTCACTCCATACAATAAAAGCGAGGAGTGGGCTGGCGGGACCTTTGTGTACCAAAACGAAGGCGAAGATAATCTCGCTTCATGGTCTAACAGGTAGCAGTCTTGAATTATTTCCACTTTGACAAGGTTTTTCAATACAATTTAGATCCTCTCCATTTCCTTCCATTTATTTGTAGCGGTTTCATATATTAATGGAGTGAAAATGTGGTGCATTTTTCAGGGATAGGGCAATAGAGAACAAAGATATAGTGTTATGGTACACCTTAGGATTTCATCATATACCATGTCAAGAGGATTTCCCAATTATGCCGACAGTATCATCAAGCTTTGATTTGAAGCCTGTCAATTTCTTCGAAAGCAATCCTATCCTTGGAGTTCCTCCTAACTTTGAAAAGGATCTCCCTGTTTGCCAAGCTGTTACTGCTTCTGCTTGACACAGAACAAATAAGTCGATTGTGTAAAAATATCGGAACTATGGGGAATATATGATTCGCCCTTTTTCACTACTTCTTAGGTGTAACTTCAGCACGGTCCTGTGTCTCATCTAGTATTTGCGATCCATGTCCCGACTCTGATTGTAGTCTTATTTTTGTTATCTGTACGTCTTTATGTTTTCTATATTTTATGGCCCGCGCAAAAGCTAATGTAATGATGGTTGTTTTTTTCCACTATGCAAACCTTACACTGTAATCTGTATGCTGGTCCCTTGCAAGCCGGACCATGTAATTAATCGAATTTGAGACATTTCTAAAAAAAAAAGTGTATACAAATGGTTATGGTCCTTCGAATGCTATGCGGTGAACTTAAGCATGAAAGCTTTGAGAATGACTCGGACCTAATGTTAAGCTGTGCTCAAGGGACCGTCTATTCCTGACAGAGCATAAGTTGGTTTCGATGAAAATCATTCGTTAAAATCTCAGGCTTGTAAAGATAGTGGTTCTGTTATCGTAGAATAATATTGGGTGCATTCGATCTCGTTCATTACCCTCTGGGAGGGAGCCTTATGTATTACAATAGTGATGATAAATGCTACACCATGACCTCTTTGTCATCCATAGTTATAATTTTGTACTTTCGTGGTCATCAATTCAGATTATGAGTGACACCGCTCAATTACTTCACTCGTAAGTTTAGCTAACGTCTGCGGAGATTTAACGAAATGTGCTCCTAAATCAAGCTTCTATATCAAACGTAGAATAGAGCTTTGACATAGAGAGCCTAGGACTTGGGATATAGCCACCAAAGGTTTGGTTTTCTTCACAACCATTCCAAATGTTTCCGAAAGATCAACACCCACTAATAGAATATAACTATAATATATGGGCCTCAACCATTACCTTAAGATTTTGGTTGATATGATTCATCTATCAAGGTATCAGAGCCAGAATGACCGGAGGTAACGTGTTCAAAACCCCTTCCGCGGCCGCTGCCAGTGGTGCAACGAACGCGGCCGCTGCCAGTGGTGCAACGAACGCGGCCATGTCCTCTACTACTGCCCCACCTTCAAAAACCTCCACCCCACCATCACTGTCCCTCGTCGGACCCCCTACACCGCCACCCCATCCAAGCCTCAGGCCAACCCCACTGAACTCACCTTGGCCGTCCCCACTTCCCCCTGGCTCCTTGACAGCGGGGCCTCCCACCATGTCACATCCGATCTACACAACCTTGCCCTTCACTCTCCCTACGACGGCACGGATGAGATCGTCATTGGTGACGGCTCCGGCCTCCCTATCTCCCACTCGGGTTCCACTTCTCTTCACTCTTCCTCTAGTGTTTTCTCTCTATCTCACGTTCTTTGTGTTCCTTCAATGCACAAGAACATAATTTCTGTTTCAAAATTTTGTGTTGAAAACAATGTTACCATATCTTTCTTACCCACTTGTTTTATTGTACAGGATATTCCAACTAAAGCTACTCTTCTTACGGGGCCCACACGTGACGGTGTCTACTATTGGCCGATTGACTCGTCTCCGCAAGCCTTAGCTATAGCGCTCAAAGGGGGCGATTTCCATCATCGCTTGGTCACCCTCACCCTTCATTTTTACAAAAAATAATGTCTTCTTTATCATTGCCTAATAAAATTAATGATAATTGCCACTCGTGTTCTATTAACAAAATTCACAAACTCCCTTTTTCCATATCGTCATTAAAAAGTCACTCACCCCTAGAAATAATTTTTAGTGATGTTTGGACCTCTCCCACTTACTCGTTTGACAACTATAAATACTATATATTATTATCTTCGTCGATCACTACACTATATATATGGCTATTTCCTATCCGACATAAATCCGGCTCATTACAAATTTTTACACACTTTAAAGCTCTAGTCGAAAAGAAGTTTTCAAAACAAATTATTACCCTCTACTCCGATAATGGTGGCGAATACCAAAAACTTGCCCCGTTTCTTGCCGCATATGGCATCTCACACCTCACATCCCCTCCCCACACCCCCGAGCACAATGGCTATGCGGAACGACGTCATCGACATGTAGTGGAAACTGGTCTCGCCCTCCTTGACCACGTCTCTCTCCCTCCCAAATATTGTAGTCTTGCCTTCCAAACTGCATCCTATCTCATAAACCGCATGCCCACATCTACCCTCGATTATTCTACACCCTACAATAAACTCTTTCGCAGTCTCCCCACCTATAACAACCTTCACAATTTTGGTTGCCTCTGCTACCCATGGCTCAAACCATACACCACCCACAAACTTGACCCACGATCCCTTGCGTGCGTGTTTGTCGGATACTCCCCGACTCAACATGCCTATCTATGCCTTGACCCGTCCTCCAACCGCATATACTCCTCCCGACATGTCAATTTTGTTGATACTCAGTATCCCTTCCATACTCAAATCACAAAATTCAGAGCCCTTACCCACTCCGTCCCAATGGTGTCTCCCCTCCATACCCACCACCACTCCTTCACCTTCCCACATCACTGCCAACCCTCCCACTCCTCCACCTCCTACCTCACCTCCCATAAACAGCCAACCTCCCACCACCACCGCCCCTACCGCCTCCCCTCGATCTACCCCCACCCCCACCCCCTCCTCTTCCGCAACCACACCCCTTCTAACCTCTCTCAGTCCCGCACCACCTCCTCCACCTCCCCCTCCTCCTCCTCATGCTACGCGCTCCACCAACAATATCTTCAAACCCGACACATGGTATGGGGGGCCTGTGCACTAACCAACCACTCTTCAAGCCCGATGGGCATTCGAGTGAGGGGGCATAATAGAATATAACTATAATATATGGGCCTCAACCATTACCTTAAGGTTTTGATTGAGATGGTTCATCTATCATGGTATCAGAGCCAGAGTGACCGGATGTCACGTGTTCAAACCCGGCAGCCTCCAATATCTCACAAACTCACCAAGTGGAAAAACCCGCACATGGTATGGGGGGATGTGCACTGATGGTTCATCTATCACCCACGACGTTGTTTGGTAACACCCAGTCGAAATAATCCAACAGAGATGCCACCACAAACATTGACGACTTTTCAGCAAGGGCATCACCGAGACACATTCTTCTTCCCGACCCAAAAGGAAGATACTGAAACTGTTTTCCCAAGAAGTCGATTTTTTTCAAAACTATCTAGGAACCTTTGAGGTTGAAATTCCAAAGGCGCTTCCCAAAGTTGAGGGTCTCTATGGATTGCCCATGAATTAATGATGATTTGAGAACCCTTCGGCATACTGTATCCTCCGATAGAGGTATCCGTATTAGGAGAATGTGGAATAAAAAAAGGAACACCAGGGTGTAGGCGTAAGGTTTCTTTTAGAACGGCATTGAGATAATTCAACTCTCCCACATGACTTTCTTCAACTGTATGGTTTAAGCCTACAGTGTTAGTTAATTCTTCTTGTACTCTCCTCATTATGTCGGGATGTTTTAGAATTTCCGACATTGTCCATTCTATTGTTGTCGCTGTTGTATCCATTCCACCTATAATCACATCCTGCAGCAACAACTCAATTGCTGTAAATTTTTTTTTGTCTAAAGGGAACCAAAAGGGCGATGCTGATGAGATTTGAACTCAACTGATCATGATCACCACCATTCATGATTTTACCAATTAAGCTAATTGACATTTGCAGTTGTGCTTTTGTTAATTACGGACAGGGGGATGAGATATTTAAGCAACATCTCCCTTACAGTATTGTTGTGAAAAACGAAATCTCAAACAAAACACGGCCTTAAGCGAAACTCAAAAACGAAATCCGACGAATATAAGTTTTACATACCGTGAGAATTCCCTTCACTTGAGACAGGTTTAATGATGTTGCAGGATCATCCTGTCTTGTAAGCTGCAAGAGACAACCTAGAAAATTTTATCTGACTCTTACAACTTTCAGAATTGTGATGTTTAATGGCTAAATCAAACAGCTTTTCAAATCTTTCAGCGACAAATTTCATTTTACACCTTATTCCTTGTAAATCACACCAAGCAAGAAACGGAAGATGATCTGAAATGTTCGGTTTTCCTAACAGTAGCATATAATCCGTAACCACTGATCGAAACTCGTTGTCGACAGCATTACCATCAAGGCCTTTAACTGTATCCCCCCATGCCATGCGCATAATTATGCTGATCATAGTTAAAAATGCTAATTCTCCTAAATCAACTAATTCACCAGCTTTTTTACAAGTATTGTTAATCATGATTTTCACTACTTTTTCTAAGATGATAACTAGCAGTAAGATTAGCATTACTCAGCATTTCACTGGCAAATATTTTCTTCATTTTACGGATCTCTGGACCGTAGTCAGCAAAGCCAATATCCGATGCTTCACAGATAGCAGTTTTAGCTGCAATTGTTGGTGCTCGGTTTGAAAAAATGACATCTTTATCCCTCAATACTTCTTTGACTAGAGAGGGTGAGGTTATAACAATGCCTTGGGTAGTTCCAAGTCGGACCATAAATGTCGGCCAAATCATTAAAAGTCCAACGAAGATCCGACCCAAGAAACAGAAGGTACCCAACAAAGGGTAGACCCGTTGGTCCAGGAGGCGAGGGACATTTTCCCTCGCCTCGCCTTTTGATGAAAAAGAAGAGAAAAAGAAGAAGAAGACATAAGGAAGCGAGTCCGGTGAGGAATGTAGTAGCAAATTCATTGTTAAATTTGTTGAACATAATTGATGGAGTGAATGTGTGAAAGAGAGTGATGTAGTGATCAATTCCATTAAATCTTACTAATATTTATAGTTTTGAGGATTCCACATTAACATTGGACCTAACAAAGTAACAAACATACCAAGTTTTGTTGGGTTTGCCTTCGTGTCAACTGAAAACGGGTTGGACCTAAATCGAACCCGACAGGGTGTCATGTACTTGCTTAAGCAAGTCACAAACTGCAAACTGTGCTCAACTCATTTACGTTTTCGATAACCCAACTAAAAGTCCCATTTTGTGTCGAATCTTGTGTCCGTTAGCTTCTCATTTGGACAGATCATGATTGATGAGTGACCGGTCATAAGGGGGAGTGGAGATTTTATAAAGTTAAGCAAACAAACCCATTTAATAAAGTTAAGATTTTATATATAACCCGTAAATATAAACTAAAATATTAATATTACGCGATACTTGGTCAAATAATTCTTAAATAATTGATCATATGCTCCAATATGACCCACAATTGTTAGCATTATATTGTTGCACTCTATTCTGAGTATTACATTGAATATTGATTGTTCATTATGTTACTTAGCAATTACTGTGTACGTAGTCACTTCGTCGGCCATCCCTTCACCGGCCGTCTAACCCCAACTCCGGCCATTCCTCTCCGTCACCACCGTTACTAAATAAAACCCTTAACAATTTAATAATTTAGACATAAAATCCTAATTAAAAAAGATATTAAGAAATTAAAATATAATATAGAGTCAATTTGATTAATATTAGATTAACGTATTAAATACATGTTCTTATTTGAATGATCGTTCATACTTAAAAAAGAATTTTATGGAGTTTGACGAAGGTTAAGGCGTAGATAGAAGGTAGAGAGGAAGTAGTGAGAATTAGGTTTGATGTGTTATTTTTTGTGAAGGGTAGCAAATGTAAAGTTTGGTGTAAAAGTATTAAAATGAGTAAAAAAATGTACTGCAAAAATAAACTCCGTAATTTTAATATGTTAACTAGAGGAAAATAAAGATAGTAAAAATGGGATGGACAAAGTAGTTCTTCGACTTCCGCGGAAAAAGATGGCCTTATGAACAAAACTTAGCAAATAACATAAATTTTGTCAAAACTTTGGAATATGGCCAAGTGTTAAAGTCCATCCTTGGTTTATAAATTGAAATACTAAGTTGGTCGGGTCCAGATTAGGTTGAGTTCATAATTATTCACGTTAAAAATTACTTTTTGACTCCTTTGTATTTAAGAGTTTTCGAATGAAAAAGTATATGTAACTATATAACATTAGAATATTATTTTCACTAACTTTTAATCATAAATCATAAATAGTGTCTTGGAAAGCAAGGAAGGCTGGGCGTAGCTGAAACAGAAAAAAAATCACTAATAATAAAATGTCATGTAGTATTATAGTCTCAATGTAAAGGGGGATAATAAAATTGGGATGAATGAAGTAATTGATGAAGTCGTATTTGGAGATCAATCTCTTTGGAAGATAATTATTAGTTTTTGGATTACTTTATTCATCTCATCCATTTATTTACCTTTATATTCTTTGTGCAAGGCTTTTTAATCAAAAATAAACAAAAAAATGAGTAAGACCGAAGAAATACTCGGTAAATGATAACGATGCCGAATCGACAAATCGACACTACCATGTATAATTCGTATTTTCTTGACAAGAAATTTGATTGAAAACATCTAAGCTTCTGAATTACTCATAGGATAAAGCTCCAATTTAGAGAGCCTAGGACTTGGGACAGCCACCATTGCTTTCGATTTCTTCACAACAATTCCAAATCTCTCGGTAAAGTCGACATCGATGGCATTATTCGGTAACTTCCACTCGAAAGAATGCAACAAAGAAGCCAACACAAACATTGATGTTTTTTCTGCAAGGGCAATACCAGGACACATTCTCCTTCCCAATCCAAACGGAAGATACTGAAACTGTTTGCCCAAGAAATCGAATTTTGTGGAACCATTTAAGAACCTTTCAGGATGAAATTCCGAAGGAGCTTCCCAAATTTGAGGGTCTTTATGGATAGCCCATGTGTTGATGTAGACTTGAGAACTGTGTCGTACAATGTATCCTCCGATAGTGGTATCGCGACTCGGAGAATGAGGAAAAAAGAGAGGAATAGGAGGGTGCAGTCTTAAGGTCTCCTTAAGGACAGCATCTAAGTACTTCAGTTCTCCCAAATGAGCCTCTTCAACACTGTTGTTTAAGCCTATTGTTGTCGTTAATTCTTCTTGAAATTTGTGAAACTTAGAGTTCTTCATTAAGAAGAACATGGAAGCCATTAAAGCTCTAACAAGAAGCTTGGAGAACAAGGAAGGAAAAGTTAGTTGAGAGCAAAAGCTAAATAAAAGAGTTTTTTATTATGATTAAGTTAAACTGTTATGTACAACTGATTCTATTATTTATAGTAAAGGAAATGTATAACTAGAATAGAACATCTAGAAGAATCCTATAACAAACTAACTGATTACTATAGCTCAATTAACCAGGCTCAATAGCCTCTGTTTCACAGCCTCCCCTCAAGTTGGAATTGCTGTATTTTAAATCAAATAGCAATCCCAACTTGGAAGCAAGAAAGAAATGTTGTTGTTGGCCCAAAGGTTTTGTCATTAAATCTGCCAACTGCATGCTAGACTTCACATAAACTGTAGACAACAAACCCTCCTGTATCTTCTCTCTAACAAAATGGCAATCTATGTTGAGGTGTTTCGTTCTTTCGTGGAAAACTGGATTAGCTGCAATGTGTTGGGCAGCTTTGTTGTCACAATTAAGCTGCACTGGTAGAGGAATAGAGACCTTGAAATCAGCAAGTAAGTTTGTAAGCCATACCAATTCACTGGATGTGTAAGACATTGCTCGATACTCTGATTCTGCAGTAGACTTAGACACTGTTTTTTGTTTTTTTGTTTTCCAAGAGATAAGTGATTGTCCCATGAAGATGCAATGACCTGTCAAGGATTTGCAGCTAAACTGACATGCCCCCCAATCAGCATCACAGTATGCTCGTAATGTTAAATCTGAGGAAGATGGATAGAACAGGGCTGCATCTACAGTACCTTTCAGATACCTCACAACATGTAACGCAGCCTGCAAATGTGGCAGTCTAGGTGCAGTGACAAATTGACTCAGGTGTTGTACTGCATAAGACAGATCTGGTCTTGTCATATTAAGATATAATAACCTCCCAATCAGTCTCCTATAGACCTCTGGATCTTGTACAAGATCCCCTTCTTCTGTAGAAAGTCTCAAACCTCTTGGCAATGGAAAAGAAGCATGATGACTGTCTTCCATGCCAGTGTCCTTAAGAATATCCAGCACGTACTTCCTCTGATTAAGCAGTATACCTTCACTAGTTCTTAAAACTTCTAGACCAAGAAAGTACTTGATAGGTCCCAAATCCTTGATTGTAAAAGCTTTGTGCAAAGCTTTTTTAAGATGAACAATAACCTCTGCATTATCACCAGTTATAAGAAGATCATCTACATAAACTAACACCATGACCAGGCTCCCTTTCTCTGTCTGTGTAAATAGAGAGTAGTCATTCTTGGATTGCACAAAGCCCTCAGTTTTCAGCAGTTTTGTGAGTTCTATATTCCATTGACGTGAAGCCTGCTTTAAGCCATACAAAGAGCGTTTTAATTTGCAGACTTGAGTGGGTTGAGCCTTGACATACCCTTCTGGTGGAGACATATACACTTCTTCTTCCAAAAAACCATGGAGAAAAGCATTGTTGATGTCAAGTTGATGTATAGGCCAAGCCCTTGCAGCAGCTACAGCAAGAAGCACTCTCACAGTGCTGAATTTTGCCACAGGTGAGAATGTATGCTTGTAGTCTTTACCCTCTATTTGATTGTAACCCTTGGCCACCAACCTAGCCTTATATCGTTCAACAGAGCCATTTGGATTGAATTTAACCTTATAAACCCACTTTGAGCCTATGGGTCTAAAACCAGATGGTAAAGATGTTAACTCCCAGGTCCCATTTGCTTCCAAGGCTTGCAACTCCTTGTTCATTGCCTCAATCCAATTGAGATCTGTCTTGGCCTGTTTGTATGATGTTGGTTCAACAGTAGCTAAGACATTATTGAGAGAATGTAGGTAACTTTCTGGGTAACTGTCTACATTGAAGACAGAAAAAGCTGCTGAGTTAGACACATTTTCTTTCAGGCTAGAAGGTTGTCCCTTGGATAAAGTAGGACATTCAAACTCCTTGAATTTGGAAGGAATCTGTTTAGGCCTAGTGGATTTCCTAGCAGGAATAATGATGTCATTTTCTTGAGCCATTCTCAAATTATTATCAAAACAAGACTCTGGGATTGAATGAACAGAAATTTCAGGGTTAGATGGTATAGGGAGTCCATGAAGAGACTCATTATTGTTATAGTTATGAAGTTGATTCATATGAAAGTCATTATTAGTATTATTTGAAGTATTATCTGTGAGTAAAATGTCAGAATCAAGATGAGACAGACTATTTGAAGGAAACAAAGTTTGATTGGTTCTCTTTTTTTTATTTTCTAAAAATGGTAAGACTGTTTCATGGAATAGAACATCTCTGCTTACAAATACTTGATGAGTTTGTAAGTCATAGAGTTTATAAGCCTTTTGACCATAGGGATACCCTATGAAAACACATCTCCTGCCTTTAGCTTCAAATTTGTCCTTGACAGGACCATGCTTAGGTGCATAACATAGGCACCCTAAAACCCTAAGCTCATCATAACTAGGAGCCTCCCCTAGTAAAACCTCATGAGGAGTTTTCCAACCCAAGACAGCACTAGGTAACTTATTAATGACATAAGTTGCTGTCAACAAGCTATCTCCCCAAAACTTTTTAGGTAAACCAGCATAGAGAAGCATAGCTCTAGCTGTCTCTACTAGATGCCTATGCTTCCTCTCTACCCTACCATTTTGTTGGGGTACACCCGGTACACTTATCTGATGTATAATACCCTTGCTATCAAACATGTGCCTGCATTCATGCTGAAAAATCTCTGTCCCATTGTCACTTCTTACAGTTTTCACAGTTTTGTGAAACTGATTTTCTATTTGAGCAAAAAAAGTTGACAGAATTGAGACAACTTGAGTTTTCAACCTCATTAAAAAAGTCCAAGTGATTCTAGTATGATCATCCACAATAGTCAAAAAGTAACTAGCTCCTGACAGGGTGGTGACTTTATATGGTCCCCATAAGTCAACATGAATAAGATCAAAAGCATGCTCAGCTCTAGAATTACTTCTGACAAAAGGTTGTCTATGAATCTTAGCCATAGTACAAGTATCACAATGATAGTTTGTGAGCTGTTTACATTCAATGCCTTCTATATGCTGCATTTTTACAAGAGAAGTGTGACCTAATCTAGCATGAAGTTGAGCTAGATCAACAACTCTATTATCTTTGCTAGAACTAGACACAACTATAAGTCCATTATTATTGACAGTGCCTGTTACAACATCCCTACAGACATCTGTGGTTAAACAACTACCTAATACTTCATTCTTCAACAGCAGTGCATTAAGCCTGTAAAGACCTCCAAGTCTTGGACACACTGCAACTGTCAGACTAGAAGCAGGGTCCTGTATCACACATTCATCCACAGAAAAATGAATGAGTAACTTGGAAGTGTTTAACAACTGACCAACAGAGAGCAAATTATGTTTAAATCCAGGGACAAACAACACATTATGAAGTGTCAATCTAGGAGAAAGCATAATAACTCCAGAGAAAATAACCACTTTTGTTGTTCCATCAGGTAATCCAACTAAAATGGGTTTGGATAAAGGTCTTATGTTGGAAAACAATGCTTTGTTAGCACTCATATGATCACTGGCTCCTGAATCTATTATCCAATCATGCTCAGTTGCTAAGACAGTATGCAGGAAATGAGAGGAAACATGAACTTTACCTGCAAAGTTCACATCAGAATAATCCATCACAGTTTTATCAGAATGCTGAGACTGCATTCTTTGCATCATGTCCTGATACACAGCAGTCACAATTTCAGGATCATATTTAGCAAATTTGTTAGCACCTTGACCATTGATGGAGTTAGCTTGACATTCTAATGGTGTGTCTGCATACTGAACTGCAGCATTAGCAGAGAATTTTCCTGAAGTGACACCCTTAGATGGAAACCTGGCAAAATACTTAGCCTTCTTCTCAGGATGAAGGACAAAACAAGACTCTCGAGTATGTCCTCCCTTGTGACAATGATTACACCATCTCTCATTTGTAGGTTGAGATTGTTTACCATCTCTTTTCCACACATTCCAAGGTTTCTGACCACTAGAACTCCCAGCATGTAAAGCACTAGTTTCTGGTATGATTTGCAGTCCACTAGTAATCAATTTCTGTGATTCAGCCTGACGAATGATAGAATAAACTCTATTCACATTAGGAACAGGATCCATGGCAAGTATATTGGTCCTTAATGTCTCATATGTGTCTCCTAATCCCATGAGAAAGGTCAAGACTCTTTCAAAAGAAGCATTCTCTAGAATTTGTTTCAACAAATTACAGGTGCACGATGCCATAGCTCCACAATTACAATCAGGATAACTCTCTAACTCTTCAATATCATCCCAACTTCGTTTTAGTTTATTGAAGTATTCAACCACAGAACTATTCTCTTGAGTAGTGTTTCTTAATTCTTTCTTTAACTGAAATAACAATGGAGCATTAGTTTGACCATACCTTTCGCGCACTTCTGACCAGAGTTGACGAGAAGACTTACAAGACAAGAAGCCTTCCCTGAGAGTATGATCAATTGAGTTAGTTAACCAGCATCGCACCATGAAATCACTACGCATCCACCTCTGGTAAGTCGGTGATGCAAGCGCCGGCATTGAAGCACTTCCGTCAAGAAAACCGAGCTTATTCTTCGCTCCAAGTGCAAGATTAACTGCGCGACACCAAGAGATATAATTCTCTCCATTAAACTTTGTTCCGATGACCTCCATTCCAGGATAATCCGAATTATTGAGAAATAAAGGATCATCGAATGAGTTAAGAGTTTGATTGACAGAATTAGCAGAATTTACTGTGATTTCTGGCATTGTTGTTTGAAATCAAATTCTTCAGAAAGATTTTTGCAAGAATTGAGAATTTTTGACGAAAACAATTGAAATTGAAGTAATTGTGACCTAATTTCTTCAAAGAATCAGGAATTCTGAGCTAAAATCGAAAAAAAAAACAGAATAATATGAGCTGGAAAAAATGCGGAAGAAATGTGTATACAGAAACAGGATTAAACCTGCTCTGATACCATGTGAAACTTAGAGTTCTTCATTAAGAAGAACATGGAAGCCATTAAAACTCTAACAAGAAGCTTGGAAAACAAGTAGAAGGAAAAGTTAGTTGAGAGGAAAAGCTAAATAAAAGAGTTTGTTATTCTAATTAAGTTAAACTGTTATGTACAACTGATTCTAGTATTTATAGTAAAGGAAATGCATAACTAGAATGAAGAATCCTATAACAAACTAACTGATTACTATAGCTCAATTAACCAGGCTCAATAGCCTCTGTTTCACAAACATTCTTCATTATTTCGGGATGTTTTAGTATCTCCGCCATTGCCCACTCGATTGTTGTTGCTGTTGTATCCACTCCTCCAATAATCGCATCCTACAACATCGATTGATATACTACAGTAGATTACTTACGAGATAAAACTACATACTTTCAACGAAAACTAAATTAAGAGAATAAATCGACTTAGCAGATGTCACTCAACTTAGTTGGTAAAGTTATGAGAGATGATATTCATGACCTGGGTTATTCTAATCCCGTTAGAATCAAAATCACCTTTGTAGCTCCCTTTAAACCCCCCAAAAGAGAATAAATCGACTTACATATAGTTTGACCCGTGACTTCGTCATATCATGTTTATTAGTAACCTGTCTTAGATTTACATATACATTGTTACTCATATGGTGCAAACATGAATTTTTTTTTTGTCAATAATGATAATTTTGTTGAGAATTACGCAATCCATCCCGGTCAATTTTTTACCTTTGTTTTTGACAAAAAGACGAAGGAGAGGAGAGGGAACCATTTATGAATAATGTTATTGAATAACAAGTGCACAATACAATAAACCCAACAGGTGATCGAGTTACACACAAAACCTTTCAAATACAGTAAGGTAAACAATTGAGTGGACGGAGAGAGTATATGACAACTACTAAAAGAAATGAGAAGATTATAAGGATTACATACCAAGAGAATGCCCTTCACTTGAGACATTGATAATGATGTTGCAGGATCTTCCACTTTGGTAAGCTCTAAGAGACATCCTAGAAAATCCTTCTCATCATTTCTTTTTGAAGAACAGTGATGTTCTATGGCTAAATCAAACAGCTTTTCAAATCTTTCAGCGACCGACTTCATTTTACGCCTTATTCCTTGTAAATCAAACAAAGCAAGACAAGGAATATAGTCCGAAATGTTCGGTTTCCCTAGCAATAGCATAAAATCATCTACCACAGATCGAAACTCTGTGTCGAAAGTATTACCATCAAGTCCTTTCATTGTATCCCCCCATACCATGCTCATAACTATGCTTATAACAGTAAGAAAGGCCAATTCTCCTAAATCAACTAACTTGCCGGTTCTTGTATAAGTAGTGTTAATCATATTCTTCACTTTCTGTTTTCTTTGGTAATAGCTAGCCTCAAGGCTTACATTTCTCAGCATCTGACTGACAAATAGTTTTTTCATTTTTCGTAGTTCAGGGCCGTAATTCGAAAAAACAATATCTGATGCCTCAAATATAGCAGTTTTAGCAGCAATCGATGGGTCTCGGTTCGAAAAAATGACATCTTTTTCCCTCAACACCTCTTTGGCAAGCAAGGGTGAGGTTATGACTATTACTTGTTTAGTTCCAACTCGGACCTTAAAGATTGGGCCGTAGATGTTGGCCAAATCTTTAAAGGTCCAACGAAGATCAGACCCAAGAAATGGAAGATACCCGACAAAAGGCAGACCAGTAGGTCCAGGAGGCGAGGGAAAATTTCCCTTGCCTCGCCTTTTGACCGAGAAGATGAAGGAAATAATAATTAAAGAGGTGATTACAGTGAGTAATAATGTAGGAGTAACTCCATTAATCATGTGGCTAGTACTACTACACAATAATGACCACAAATTGTTAAATTTGTCCATCATAATTAATGGAGTATGTAAATATGTGAAAGTGAGTGATGTAGTGATCTATAGTCCAGTGAAGCTTACAGTTATTTATAGTCTTGAGGAAAGAAATATCTTAAATATGATGACAATTTAGTGTAAGAATTATTATATTAATATTATTTAATTCTCTATTGTGTGGACCTAATTACTGATATTAGTTGCCTTAATTAAATAATGGTTAAATATATTGTTTCGGGTTTTTATTAGGAGTCCTAGTTTAAGTAGATTATGGTAAATAGTTACAGGCTATTTACATAACTGACTACTTATTCCATAAAGCCCCTCCTGCCACCTCTCTATATAAGTACACCTGTTTGTGCTTTAACCTAATTCATTCATATCACCAACACACAAGAAAGAAAGTGAATTAGAGAATAAGGAAGGTAGGAGAAGGCAAAGCAATAAGGGTTTATTATTTATCTTTCTCAAGTAACTTTATTATCAGATCTGATGGCTGCACCACGTAAGTACCTTTCAGTAATTATCGCTTTAATCAAGATCCTATAATTTATGTTTACATGTGGTATCAGAGCATGGTTGTGATTATAGTTGTAATTCTGATTAATGTTCTAATTATGTTTTTATGAATGAATTTAATGTTTTAATCATGATGTTGTAACATTCATTCATAATTTATTGTATACCCTCATGATTGATAGCGTATCCTGTTATGATGATCGTTTCCGCTGCCTAATCGAATTATTTCGTTTTATTTTATTTATGATGATTATTTATGATGATGTTTTGCGCTGCCTAATTCGATTTGAATGATTATTATGTTTATTATGCGTATGAATGCCGTCTGATTTCTAACCTACTCGATCGAGCTAATGCTCACTCGATCGAGGCGTTTTGTTTATGCTTCTGCTCGATCGAGCTAACTGCTTACTCGATCGAGTCTTTCCTGCTTTGCTTCTGCTCGATCGAGCTAACTGCCTACTCGATCGAGTCTCTTCTGATTTGCTTCTGCTCGATCGAGCTGATGGTGTACTCGATCGAGTGGTTCCCTTTTGCCTTGTTCTCGATCGTGCTAAAGTCTTTCTCGATCGAGATGCCTTGTTTAATAATGATGTTGCTCGATCGAGCTAATGTTCTACTCGATCAAGCCCTTATGCTTATAATTCTGATCGATCGAGCTAATGTTCTACTCGATCGAGCCCTTATGATTTTGATCCTGCTCGATCGAGCTATTGTTTACTCGATCGAGGGGTCTTGTTTTGCCTTGTACTCGATCGAGCTAAAGTGTACTCGATCGAGGGGTTCTTCTTTATTTTCTTCTCGATCGAGCTAAAGTTGTTCTCGATCGAGGTGTTTAAGTTTATTTTCTACTCGATCGAGCTGATGTTTTACTCGGTCGAGGTCTTCCCGTGCTGTTTCAATACTTATTGTTCGTTTTCATTGTATGCTCGCATAATATTATGTTACTATGCTTAAAGGAGACCTTCGCATTATGATGAGTTGAAATTCACCACAGTGATTTCATCTCGTACGCGATCAGATCTCATAATGTAATTGAGCATTCACATCATGTTGATGTTCACCACAGTGGACTCAAATTATGCAGTGAATATCCGACTAAGCATACATTTTTATTAAAAGTTAATTATATCTTATGTATTGATTAAAGGAGACATTCGCATTATGACAAGTTGAAATTCACCACAGTGATTTCATCTCGTACGCGATCAGATCTCATAATGTAATTAAATTAGGCATTCACATTATGTTGATGTTCACCACAGTGGACTCAAATTATGCAGTGAATATCCGACTAAACATACATTCTTATTGAATATTAATTATATCTTAAGTATTGATTAAAGGAGACCTTCGCATTATGACAAGTTGGAATTCACCACAGTGATTTCATCTCGTACGCGATCAGATCTCTTAATGTAATTAAATTGGGCATTCACATTATGTTGATGTTCACCACAGTGGACTCAAATTATGCAGTGAATATCCGACTAAGCATCTAATGGGGTGAAATAACTTGTATTAAGGTTTTACCCACAGGTAACCTGACATTAAAGTGAAACACTCATTAAAGAGAGTATACTTGATTATGTAATTAAGCATGCGTAGGTTGTCCACAGATACTGCACTTGCTTAATGAATGTTTATGAGTTACTCATTTAAGTCTCAAGTCTTAGTCATAATTGCTATTGTGTGATAAACTCAAAGCCTAATGTTCTGAGCATTATTCATAATGCAGTACCGTTGCAAAGCTCTCTCAATAACATGACAGTCTTTGCTTAAAGTTCTTACGAATTACCACTGCACTAAACATTAAGTCCTCCATTTCGGAGATAGGCTGTACTACAGCCAGTAAGTACATGGAAATCATTAAGGAACGCTTTCAGACTACCGAGAAAGCGGTAGCTGGAAGGCTTATGTCTGAACTTATCCCCAGGCACATCATGTGCATCATGTAAGCGGGAAATCTAAAGGTAAGTTTAGAAACAGAAAGGGCATTAAGTTAAGCCCTTCTGATAAACCGTCTGCAACTGGCATAAAGAAGGAAATTAAGAAGCAGGAAAGTTGCCTTTTCTGTAGGAAACCTGGGCACTTTCAGCAAGACTGCATAAAGCGTGAGAATTGATTCGAAAAGAAGGGTAAGCTTTTGGCTTTAGTATGTTTCGAATCAAATTATGTTGAAATTCCTTCTAATACATGGTGGCTAGATACAGGCTCTAATGAAAGTTCCTCCTTCTTGTGGCATAAACGTTTGGCCCATATTTCAAGAGAAAGAATGAACATATTGGTTAAAAACAATATGTTACCTTCTCTTGATTTTACGGATTTTGGGACCTGTGTGGAATGCATTAAAGATAAGCAAACCAAACACACCAAGAAAGGGTCCACAAGAAGCACTGCTTTATTAGAAATTTATCAATACAGACATTTGTGGTCCATTTGATGTTCTCTCCATGAGCGGAGAGAAATATTTCATCACCTTCATCGATGATTATTCACGTTATTGTTACCTTTACCTTTTGCATGAAAAATCTCAATCAGTAAACGCCTTAGAGGTTTACATTAAGGAGGTTGAAAGGCAATTGGGAAAGAAAGTGAAAATCATAAGGTCAGATAGAGGTGGTGAATATTATGGCAAATATGATGAATCAGGACAACATCCTGGTCCCTTTGCAAAACTCCTTGAAAGTTTGGGTATTGTCCCTCAGTACACAACTCCTGGTTCTCCATGGATGAATGGTGTAGCTGAGAGGCGTAATCGAACCCTATTAGAGGCTGTAAGGACAATGATGAGTAACACCAACTTACCCATGAAGTTGTGGATGCATGCCCTTATGACTGCTGTGTATGTTGGAAACCGGGTTCCCAGTAAGACAGTTTCAAAGACACCATTTGAACTGTGGAAAGGGTGGAAACCGAGTCTTCAACATTTGCATGTATGGGGATGCCCAGCAGAGGCACGCATTTATAATCCACATGAAGGGAAACTCGATCAAAGAACCATTAGTGGGTTCTTTATCGGCTATCCAGAAAAGTCTAAAAGGTATAGGTTTTACTGTCCTACACACAAAACAAGAATTGTGGAAACCGGAAATGCCAAATTCCTTGAGAATGGCGAAGTTAGTGGGAGTGATCAGGTAAGGGATGTCATAGTCAATGAAGTTAGGGTGGCAATTCCAGTTTCTTTGCCCCCAATTTCAATTGATGAAGTTCCACATAATGATAATGTTGACCCAGTCAATATTGTGGAACCTAACGTTGATGACTCTCCACTCCCGAATGATAACATTGCCACTGAAGTTGTTGATACAGCTCCTGAAATAGTATTAAGAAGGTCCACAAGATCTAGAAAGTCAACTACTTCAGATAACTATGTATATCTACAACAATGTGAATTTGACATTAGCATTGATAATGATCCGGTTACGTTTTCAGAAGCTATGAATTGTGATGATTCCGATAAATGGATTAATGCCATGAAAGATGAGATGGAGTCTATGGCTAAGAATGAGGTCTGGGAGTTGGTCAATTTACCAGTAGGTCATAAGGCTGTCGGCTGCAAGTGGGTCTTTAAGACCAAGCGCGACTCCTTCGGTAATATTGAACGACATAAAGCCAGACTGGTAGCTAAAGGCTTTAATCAGAAAGAAGGCATTGATTATAATGAAACCTTCTCTCCAATTTCTAGGAAGGATCATTGCGGATCATTTTAGCTTTTGTAGCTCATTTTGACTTAGAGCTACATCAAATGGATGTGAAAACGGCATTCTTGAATGGGAGTTTGGAAGAAGAAGTCTACATGGCTCAGCCTGAAGGCTTCAGTATTGATGACAAAGAGGACAAGGTCTGTATATTAAAGAAGTCCATTTATGGACTTAAGCCAGCTTCTCAACAATGGTATATTAAGTTCCATAATACCATTACCTCCTTTGGGTCTCAAGAAAACACTGTTAATCAGTGTATATACCTGAAGATCAGTGGGAGTAAGTTTGCATTTTTTGTTCTATATGTCGATGACATACTTATAGCAAGCAGTGATTTGGGACTATTACGTCAAACTAAAGATTTCCTATCAAACAACTTTGAGATGAAAGATATGGGAGAGGCGTCCTATGTGATCCGGGTGGAAATATCTCGAGACAGATCACAAAGGACATTAGGGTTGTCTCAGAACGAAAGTCTATATCAGTAAAGTCTTAGAAAGATTCAACATGGTAAAATGTAATCCCAATGATGTTCCTATTCAGAAAGGGGATAAGTTAAGCTTAAGTATGTATCCTAAGACTGAGCTAGAACGAAATACCATGAAAAACTTTCCTTATGCATCTCTGGTTGGAAGCTTAATGGATGCGCAGGTCTGTACAAGACCTGACATAAGTTTTGCAGTAGGTATGTTGGGTCGATATCAGTCCAATCCTGAAATGGGTTATTGGATATGCTGACTCAGATTTTGGAGGATGCGTGGACTCAAGGAAAAGCACTTTTGGTTATGTGTTTGTTTTAGCTGGGGGAGCAATCTCCTGGAAAAGTGCTAAACAAACAATTATTGCCTCATCCACTATGGAAGTTGAATTTGTAGCGTGCTTTGAGGCTACTATTCAAGCTTTATGGTTGCGGAATTCTCCTTCAGGGCTTAGCATTATGCATTATGATGCAAGGCCGTTGAGAATTTATTGTGATGATACCGCATCGATCTTCTTTTCGAAGAATGACAAGTATTCTAAAGGAATAAAGCACATGGAAATGAAATACTTGTCAGTTAAGGAGGAAGTTCGGAAAAACACTGTGTCAATTAAGCACATTATGACTAGTACTAATATAGCAGATCCTTTAACTAAGGGATTACCTCCAAAGACATTTTTGAAGCATGCTATTGATATGGGTCTGGAGGATAATCATTAAGGCTTTTCGTTTATGTTTGGATCATGCTAGTGCTTTGTAATAATGACACTTATGTTTTGATTAATCGACTTATGTTTTATTATGATGATGATTTCCGAACAATTTTCTGTATCGTATTATTGTTATTGTATACATTGATGTTGCACGATTAACAGAATCGATCCTTTTCCTCAAGGACATTATTTGGGGATTATGTTTGCTCCTTGTACAGACTGATTATTCTAAGTGATTGGTCCGTAGTACATGGAAGGACCACTTCTCTTTTATAGTAGTGTCTCCGCCATGACTCAACCAGTTGTTCAGGGATAATCAGGGTAATTAAGATAAATCCATTATGTGTTTATTTAACCGTCTACGCGCCTTATGTTATAATTAAGTGTGACATTATGTTTTAATCAGTAATATGGTTCAAGTGGGAGAATGTAAGAATTATTATATTAATATTATTTAATTCTCTATTGTGTGGACCTAATTACTGATATTAGTTGCCTTAATTAAATACTGGTTAAATATATTGTTTCGGGTTTTTATTAGGAGTCCTAGTTTAAGTAGATTATGGTAAATAGTTACAGGCTATTTACATAACTGACTACTTATTCCATAAAGCCCCTCCTGCCACCTCTCTATATAAGTACACCTGTTTGTGCTTTAACCTAATTCATTCATATCACCAACACACAAGAAAGAAAGGGAATTAGAGAATAAGGAAGGTAGGAGAAGGCAAAGCAATAAGGGTTTATTATTTATCTTTCTCAAGTAACTTTATTATCAGATCTGATGGCTGCACCACGTAAGTACCTTTCAGTAATTATTGCTTTAATCAAGATCCTATAATTTATGTTTACATTTAGTTGGCTTAAAAGATGGATAAAATTTGGGAGCATTTGCCACCCTAGCGGTTAGTCTCTCTGAAGTCAGATGTATCCGTTTTACTAATAAAACAAATCCAAATCAACCATTCGATGATAGTATTCGAGTAGGGAAATGGTATCTATTTAATTGTTTTTACTTTAAAACGGATTTGCTCGTTTTATATAACATATGCCACCACCATTTCAACATTTACTTTCTCTAATTTATCTCAAAATTCTGAAATTTTAGAATATTTTCGTCAAATCTCCTATAAAAGGTCACTTTTGTTATAATAGAAGATATTTTTCGATGAACATAAACCATATAAATTTTCATCTTTATGTAGAACTTACTTTTACTAAGTGGAAAATTCCTCATTGATGATTGTTATTTCTAGTACTTCCATTTTGTCACACCGTTAACAAAGCTGACCCAACTCTAAAAGGCTTATCCAAGACGCGAAAGTGACCCGAAAGCGTGATCTGACCCAAAAAGACTCGACCCAAAAAGACTTATTTTAAGCACAATCCAAACCCAAAACGATCAAGAATGACACAACCCAAAATGATCAGACTTAAAAATGACCCGACTCAAAGTAACTGGACCCGAATGACCCATTTCCAAGTCTAGTTAACACCTTTTGTTTAATGTTACATAAATCCACCGTCTATTTATTTTCCAAATCTCGTTTAAAACGGGCATATCTTAAACATGGAACGGGTCACATAGGTAAAGGATTTTTACACTAACAATTCTTTACTTGATTGACTTGTATTCACTCTTTTTTCATGTAGTCTTCCTTCAAAACGGAGCATAGGACAAGTCAAATATCATCGCACATAGATAAATAGGATAAATCTTTTGGTTTTTTATGCATTCCGCTTTTGTTTTATTCATCTACATGGGCATATTTGACCCGTCTTACATTTCAAACGGATATGCTCGTCTTACCGGAAATTTGATTGAAAAACATTAAGCTTCTTCATCACTCATAGAATAGAGTTCCAATTTAGAGAGCCTAGGACTTGGAACAGCCAACAAAGGTTTGGATTTCTTCACCACAATTCCAAATGTCTCGGAAAGATCGACATCAATTGCATCATTCGGTAACTTCCACTCAAAAGAATGCAACAAAGAAGCCAACACAAACATTGTTGTCTTTTCCGCAAGGGTAATACCTGTACACATTCTCCTTCCCGACCCAAAGGGAAGATACTGAAACTGTTTTCCAAAGAAATCGAGTTTTTCACAGTCATTGAAAAATCTCTCAGGTCGAAATTCTAAAGGAGCTTCCCAAAGTTCAGGATCTCTGTGGATTGCCCATGTGTTGATGTAGATTTGAGAACTGTTTCGTACAGTATATCCTCCGATAGTAGTATCCCTATCCGGAGAATGAGGAACAAAGAATGGAACGGGAGGGTGCATGCGCAAGGTCTCCTTTAGAATAGCATTTAGATACTTCAAATCTCCGAGATGACCCTCTTCAATTGTGTTGTCTAAACCTATTGTTGTTGTTAATTCTTCTTGAGCATTCTTCATTATTTCGGGATGTCTTAGTATTTCCGTCATTGCCCACTCGATTGTTGTTGCTGTTGTATCCACTCCCCCAATTATCGCGTCCTACCCCAGAAATCAATATAAAATATTTATAGCAGGTTATAGCTCTGTTTCGTTTAAGGACTATTTACCTATATTGTTCCGACTCTTCAATATTACCTCGCATACCCGTGTCGGACACTCGACACCCGGATACTCCATTTTAGACCAAAACATGATTTTTGTCGTTTTTCATAGAATAGACGAGTCCAACACTTGGAAAAGCACCCGTGTCGTATACAGTCCGGGCAACATAGCTATTTACAAGATAATAAACGGAAAATAAACATAGACAAGGAAATCGAGTTACAAATAATACGGAGTAATAATTACGTATTTTCGACTACATACCGTGAGAATTCCCTTGACTTGAGCCAAAGTTAATGATGTTGCAGGATCATCCTGCTTGGTAAGCTGCAAAAGACACCCAAGAAATGTTTTCCGACTGCTACAATCTCCAGAATTATGATCTTCTATAGCTAAATCAAACATCTTATCAAATCTTTCGATAATCAACTTCATTTTCCGCCTTATTCCTTGTAAATCAAACATAGCAAGCAAAGGAAGATAATCTGAAATGTTAGGTTTCCCTAACAATATAACATACTCATCTACCACGGATCGAAACTCGCTGTTGATAGCTTTACCATCGATTCCTTTAACTGAATCTCCCCATACCATGCTCATAGCAGAGCTGATAACAGTTAAAAAGCCCAATTCTCCGATGTCAACTACTTCGCCAGCTCGTTGATAAATATCATTAATCATTTTCTTCACTTTCTGTTTTCTTAGATAATAACTAGCATCAAGGTTAACATTACTCAACATTTCAGTGACAAAAATTTTCTTCATTTTTCGTAGTTCAGGGCCGTAATTGGTAAAAACAACGTCTGATTCGTCACATATAGCAGTTCTAGCAGCGACTGTCGGGTCCCGGTTCGAAAAGATGACATCTTTATCCCTCAGCACCTCTTTGGCAAGAGACGGTGAGGTAATAACAATTCCGTCTTTTGTTCCAAGCCGGACCTTAAAGATCGGGCCATAGATGTTGGCCAAATCTTTAAAGGTGTATCGGAGATCAGACCCGAGAAATGGAAGATACCCGACAAAAGGCAAACCGGTTGGTCCAGGAGGCGAGGGAGATTTCCCCTTGCCTCGCCTTTTGACGAATAAGATGAAGAAAAGAAGAGATAAGGCGGTGATTCCAGTGACGAGGAATCTGCCACCAAATTCATTACTTACGTCGATTGTACTCCACCACCTTGACCACATATTGTGTAAGAGCTAAAGACAGTGAAGTATTAGTTAAGTAATGTTGAAGTTTATATGCGTAAAAGGGGTTTCTTTAGGACCATAAAAAATTCTAAGGATAATAATTATCCAAAGATCACGTCAAAATCAAGAAAAAACGAGCTTTGTTGAAATACATGTATGTTTGACAATGTATTGGGAGGTCCACCAAGATGAAGACTTGTTTGTAAAGGACGCATTGCCGTCAGAAACCGCATTTTTTTCTTTACATTCGTTGAGATGTTATTCTCACAGCGATCGACAGGACGACATGGTATCATCAGAGTCTAATGATCCTCATGCTTTTGAGGTTCTGAGTTTAAATCCCGGATGAGTCCGCGCATTATATACTCTTCAAGCTCAAATGACATTTTCTAGTGCGGGCTGCTTTAAGGTATAGAACCACTAATTAGTTCTCAACCATCAACTTAAGGATTTCGTTGAAATGGTCACATTACATAAGCGTATACATTGGCTATTGCAACATTAATTGATCTCATGTTGAATGCTAAATTGGTGTATCGGGTTACATACGATCTTGCAGATGGTACTGCGTGCTGCATTGTGTTCATTGATGATGACAAGTCCTCGACCATTAACGTGTGTGATTGCATTGTATTTGCTTAGGACTGTTTCCAGGATACAAGAGCAACATTAAAGGATTGAAGGTTTGGGAGCTGAAGCTTAGTTTAGCATCTTGCGTCTAGTGTTGTAAGGATGATTGACCTTGAGCGTAAATTATTACAGTTGACTTGAACAGTTCCACAAACTGTTTAAATTAAGTCTAATTCTTGATATTTAAAAACGCAGAGTATTTCTCTCAAAATATTTCGTGTGAATTTCTAAAAGATTTTTCTGAAATGATTTTTTGTGTAAACGTATTTTTGTCATAATCTTTTAGTTTGAACTAGTTTAGAACTCATGCAATTGCATGGTTTTTAAAGAGAGGGGTAGATATGAAAAAAAAAGCATATAAGGTAAAAAAAAAACATTATATGTGTGTTTGGCCTAAGTTTTCAAAGTGTTTTTGCACTGAAAAACACTTTTTGGCCAAACACCACAATAATTTAAAAGCTAAAAAGTCTCTTTATGCCCATAAAAATAGAAGCACCAATTTGGGGATTCTAGTTTTTGAAAACTCCTTTTAAAAATTAAGCTCAAGAAATAGTTACTCATTTTTAAGAATTTAGGCCAAACATGCTCTATATATTTTTATATTAAACGTCAAAACATGTTGTTAGAACTTAGTAGGGTTATATATAATCGATTGTTTTTTTTCATTTTAATTTTAATAAAACACTTATGGTTTTATGGTCGAAAATTATTTAGATACGGTACTAATGAAGTTTTTTTTATTATGTTTCTCTATTTTTTCATATTTTGCTTCATAATTTTAGAATTTGTGACACTTACAATTTTATTTATTGTGATTTTTAGCAACAAAACTTGATTTTAGTTCATATCTCGATTTAGAAAGGATGGTCATTGTCATGTGGCATAGGTACTAATGTAACATTGCCACTAAAATTGTTTAGTTGCTTAATTTTATTAAATTATAAAATTGATGTTATCCTTGTAAATTTATCACATATACATTAATCAATATATATATATATAAAAGAGGCTTTTTTCGAGCAATTCTATTGGTCAACATCATGTTTTTTAATTTTTGGAAAGTATATTTTAAGATCTTCCAAGATTACGAAAAAGATACTATGTAATATTTTTAATATCACAACTATTATTTACGTAAGAACAAATTGATTATCAATCTGACAAAAAAATATAATGCAAAACATTTCGAAACTTATATATTTGGATTCTTAACGAAAAATGCTTTCATTAGAGTATAAATTTTGTATTTTTTACTACCATATAAGATCATATAACTATAACCTAAGTATATGAAAATTAAATAAATGACTTTTAAAATATTTTTTATTATTCTAATATTAGTATAATGGTTTAGTAGTATTCAAGAAATAATCAATTTATAGAAAAATCTCCTCTATAGCTAAAAGCTGAGTTTTTTCCAGCCTTCCTATTGGCTGGAAAAAACTCTACTTTTCCCCCTTTTCATGAGGAGTAGGACCCACATATTTTAAAACACCATTTAATTTCTCTCTTGCCTTCTCCATTTAATTTTTCTCTCTCTACTGCACTCTCCTGCTATTTTAGAGTTTACAATATGATGGATTATATGATATGATAAACCATTAACATATAAAAAAAAATCAACTCAAAATATTATAAAATTACATTCATAAAAATAAAAAAAAAGGGAGCTGATATTTTATATTCCACAAATAATATACAAAAATAAAAATGATTTGAAATTTTATATTCCAAATATAATATTACAATTCCCACAATATGAAATTAGATCTCATAAATATTTCAGTCGATATATAGTCATTTACCAATTTACAAATGAAAATAAATCTAACCGAGTATTGTTTTTAATTTTTGTAGTTTATTAAAAAAAATATCGATGACATATGAATCCCAAAAAAAAAAGTGCGAAACAAAAAAAATATACCCAAAAGATACATAAATTATTTTTTAACATCAATCATTTACTTTTATATTACAATTCATTTTTATGTTTGAGGAAATAAAACTTACAAAAAAGAGAATTTGCGTCTTAAGATGATTATTAGCATAATTTTAAAATTGAAAATTAAATCACTAAAAAAATTGATGTATATGGGGAAAAATATCAGTATTAAAATTAATACAGATTTATCATCACCAAAAAATGGATAAGCAAAACCAGTTGAAAATAATAACGAAATTTAGAATTTAAATAAATATTTTTTTTATAAAATGCATTTAGAAACATTAATCATAATTTCAAAAAATATTTTTGGAAATGAATTTAAAAAGTTGTGCAATGATTGATTACTTGATTAGATCTGGAATTTCAATTAAAAAAAAATACCGGAATGGAGTTCATAAAAAATCACGAAACAAATAAAAACAATAGATATTTAAGCGAACAAAATAGGGGAAAGTTTAAAGGTTTTACAAATAAATGTGTTGTGATGGATATTATTTGGGACATTTATGTATGTTTATCAATGGTTAGAATAATAAAGGCAGGAAGTGAGGTAGATTTGACTGAGATCTCAACAAAGGAAAAGATGACGGATGAGCTAGGTGAGGGATAGAAAGATGGGATTACATTAGGGTAAAAAAAAAGATAGGTAATCTATGCATAGGGTTAATTGGAGTGTTGAACTCTATAAATGTAATATGAGAATTGGATGGTTTGGGAATTCGGCCCATAGTCCACAATTTTCACTTATATTACTAAGCCAAATTATCCTTGAACATGGATCGATTCCTTTTACAGCTGAAAACGGGTCTTTTGTAACCAGTCTAACGACAAAATATAACCATATGACAAACAACCAATTATAACTTAGGAAATGGTACTGGTTACATTTTTCGTTAAACTGGTCACATTTGGCCCGTCTTCAGCTGAAGACGAAAATGACCGTCTTTGACAAGACTTATTGTATTACTAATGCAATTTTTTTAGTAATTTAGATCCTCATCATTTTTTATTATTTCCATTTTCTTTCAAAGAGTAGGACTATAATTTGTAAACGATTCAACGGTGCAAGTGTTGATGAGGTTAATGGGGAATAATGAGACGAAAATGAATAAGAAACGAAAAAGATGATAGCTTGATTTTGAGATTGTTAGTTGTGTCTTTGTATGACCATTTTAATTTTTAGACTTTATTTATAAGGTGTTCAACTTTTCGTATATTATATGATACTCCCCCGTCTCAATGATAAGTTACATGTTTTCTATAAATTTAAGTAGCAAACACGTGCAAATTTTGCACGGGTTTAAAACTAGTATGATGTAGTACTCAGGGGTGAGCAAAACCGTATATCCGATACGGTTTTCAAAACCGTATCGGATATCCGGTTTTTAAAATCTCAATTTTGAGTATCCTTATCCGATACGGATTTTCCGTATATCCGGAAACCGTATATCCGGTTTTTCCGTATATCCGAAACCGTATATCCGGTATCCGGTTTTTCATTTAATTATGTAAAATTTTATGTCTTATTTTTATTATTTTTGGTGATTTTATGATTTTTCTTAATAAGTTAAAAGACTATCACATATTATAAGAATAAATAACTTAAAATGTATAAAAGTAATAAGATTGAGTCCAAAAAACGGATATACTCGACTTTAGTGGTTTGGATGATTTTTATTTTTATATTTTATCTTAACATAGAAACCGTAATCGGAAACCGTTCTTGTTTCCAAATTTTGGCCGTACGTATCCGATCGGTTTTTTAATTAAACCGTAATCTTATATACGAAAATTCCGTAATCGGATATAACGCAATCCGTATAATTCAAACCGTATATCGTATCGGCATACGTATAATAAAACCGTAATCGTATTTTTTGCTCAGCCCTAAGTAGTACTTAGTATGTTATTTGTCCCACATTGAAAAATAACGTAGGTGTGGTGAATATACTACATATAAAAAGTAAAATTGTCTCACATCAAAAATTTACCTTAAGATATGGTGATCCTATGATTATAAATAGGAGTCGTAATTGGAACTTATGTATCCACCCAAAATCTTTTGAGTCTCTTAAGTATTGTCTTAGAGATCTCTTGCAAGTTTGTATTATTATCTTTACAGTAGTGAAATTTTTTACATCATAAAAAATTAATTTAGGAAAGTCTCATAAATAATACTTTGGATATCAAAAATTAAGTGGATAATCTTTTAATTATTATATACAAAAAAAAATAATAGAAATATATATTTTAAAGAAATAGATGGTGTACTACTTAATATATTATTTTTCTCATATTGAAAAATAATGTAGATGTGGTATACATATTGCGTATAAATTGTAGAATTATCCCATATCGGAAAAATAACATAAAGTGGCTAATCCTATGATTATAAATAGGTGTCGTCCTTAAACCTTAGGTATTAACCCAATTTTTTTTTAATCTCTTAAAAATTGTCTTAGAGATCTCTTTAAAGTTTGTAAATGTGGTGAATATACTATGTATAAATAGTAAAATTATCCCACATCGTTAAATTAACATAAGGTGGGAGATCGTATAATTATATATAGGAATCATCCTTTGATCTTATATATCAAAGTAAAATCGCCTATAATTATATATAGGAATCATCCTTTGACCTTATATATCAAAGTGAAATCTTTTAAGTCTCTTAAATACTGTCTTAGAGATCTCTTAAACGTTTGTGTATTATTATCTCCACAATTGTTAAATTTACATCATCAAAAATTAATTTAGAAAAGTATTATTAAAAAAATTTAAGTGTCATAAAAAAAATTAGGAAGATAATATAGTTACATTCGTGGTAAAAAAAACCTCAAAAGTATAGAAACTCATACTATTTATTTGCACATACTCGATGTAATTTTTAGTATATTATTTGTCCCACATTGAAAAATAATGTATGTATGGTGAATATTTATAAATAGTATAATTATCTCACATCATAAAATTATTATAAGGTGGGTGATCTTATGATTTCAAATAGGACTCATATTTGGAAATAAAGTTTCAACCCAAAATCTTTTGAGCCTCTTACATATTTTCTTAAAGAGCTCTTAAAAGTTTGTATTATAATCTAAACTATAGTTAAATTTACATCATTAAAAATTAATTTCGAAAAGTATCATAAATAATAATTTTGATGATAAATTATTTAATATGTTAATTTTGATGATAAATTATTTAATATGTTATTTGAAAAACAATGTAGGTATGGTGACTGGTGAATATATACTATGTATAAATAGTAAAATTGTCCCACATTAAAAAATTATCATAAGGTGGAGTGATCATAAATATGATCATCTTTTTTATATTGTTAATAAAATACTTTTAAAATATAATAAGTGACCTTTAAAATATTTTATTATTATTCTAATATAGAAAAAGATGGTGTATTACTTAGTTTTTTATTAGTCCCACATTGAAGAATTATGTATGTATGGTAAATATATTACATATAAACAGTAAATTGTCCCACATCAAAAAATTACTATAACATATGATGATTCTATGATTATAAATAGTAGTCATCCTTGAACTTAGGTATAAACCCACAATTTTTTAAGTCCCTTAAGTATTGTGTTGAAGATTCTAAAAATTTGTATTATAATCGTCACAATAGTGAAATTTACATTATTAAAAATTAATTTAGAAAAGTATCATAAATAATAATTTTGATGATAAACTACTTAATGTGTTATTAGTCCCACATTGAAAAATAATGTATTTGTGGTAAATATATATACTAAGTGTAAATTGTAAATTTATCCTATATCGGAAATTATCATGAGGTGGAGTGATAAAAAATAGGGTTATTTAACAGGAATAATCCAACCTATACCTACTCTTCTCATATTAATCCATACCAACGATAACCGAGAAAAATCTCATCTATGACGTCATTTATCTCTCACTGAACTTTTCCTATTTTTGACCTATTACTACCGGTAAGCCATTAGGTCACCTCCTTGTTTGTATTTTTCTTCCTGTATCTAACTTCCCTTCTTCATTCTTACCATTTCCTCCTTCGTTATCTTCTTCTTCCTCATTCATTATTTCCTCATTCACTCTCATATTTCTTCATTAAAATATCGTCTAATTTACATGCTCTTAATTTCTTTTGTTTAACATTGGGTTGCTGCAATATGTTTTTATCTCCACATCCTTCTTCTTCCTCTTCGTTGTCTTTTCTTGTTGTTGTTTTTATTGTTGCACACTGGTGGTGGTCTTATTCGCCTTCTCACTGTGTATTGTTGAATTAGGTTTGTTGATAACCCCCAAAAATATGGTTATTGTTGAATTGAGTTGATTGATAAACCCCAAAATTTATGGGTTCATACATAATTTGCGTTTACCGATAAGAAACACCTTCGAAAATTGATTTCTGGGTTTATAGTATAGGTTTACCCATAATCGATTTCTGGGTTTACCCATAATAACCCCCCAAAAATCGATTTATGGGTTCATAACCTGGGTTCGCCAATATCCGACCTCTAATGCTACCAATCTCAACAACAACGAACAAGGTATCATTTGAGTTTGTTGATGATTAAAATCGATTGAAGATGGTGGTTGATTCTTTGGTAAATTACTCTAGAAGTTGAAGTCAATAATATTGAAGTCGATAAAAACGGAAAGAACATCAAATCACTATAGATGTTGCTATGGAGATGGTGACTAATTATTATGGAGATTGAAATGGTGGTTGATCACTAATGGAGGTTAATATTAGTTATTTTTTTTAATGTAATATGATCAATAGGTTATCAGTTACCCGGTTCATTGTGAGAAAAATGACGAAATAATTAAGATTTTTCTCAGTTAATCGTTGGTATGGATTAATATGAGAAGGAGAGGCATAGGTTGGATTATTCCCGTTAAATAACCCTAAAAAATATGATTATAAATTGGAGTCACTTTAGTCTCTTAAGTATTGTCTTAATGAACTCTTAAAAGTATTGTATTTTATCTCCACAATAATGAAATTTAAACCATCAAACTTAATTTAGGAAATTTAGGAAAGTATTATATAAATAATAATTTTGATGGTGTTCTACTTAATAAGTTATTTGTCCTACATTGAAATATAATACAAGTATGATAAATATGCTACGTATAAATAATATAATTGTCTCACATCGTAAAATTATCATAAGGTGGGGTGATCTTATATTTATAAATATGAGTCATCATTAGAGCTTAGATATCAACCCAAATCTTTTGAGTCTCTTAGATATTATCTTAGAAAGCTCTTAAAAGTTTGTATCCACATTAGTGAAACTTACATTATCAAAAATGAAGTTAGGAAGGTATCATAAAAAAATAAAGTGAAAAATATTTTATTTATCTCAATATACATTATTTTATTATATTCAAGTGATGTTTATAATTTTTATATAAAACCTTTTACATTTCATTTCACAAAAAAAATATTGTGAAAATGAGTCATCTTTCAAAGTCAGATATTCACCCAATTTTTTTTGAATCTCTTAAGTATTATCTTACAGAACTCTTAAAAGTTCGTATTATTATCCACGCCTTAATGAAATTTACATCATCAAAATTAATTTAGGAAAATATCATAAATAAAAATTTAAGAAAGTATCATAAATAATAATTTATTGGTGTACAACTAAATATGTTATTTTTTCCACATTGAAAAATAATGTAAGTGTGGTCAATATACTATATATAAATAGAGGAATTCTCCCACATCGGAGAAATATCATAAGCTGGAGTGATCATGCGATTTTACATAAGAGTCGGACTTAGATATCAATCAAAAATCGTTTAAGTCTCTCAAATATTATTTTAGAGAGCTATTAAAAATTTGTATTAATTATGAAAATAATCTAATTATAAGATTCGTAGTAAAAAAAATGTTATCATTATAGTATAAAATCTCATATTATTTGCACATACTTGGTGTAATTTTTAGTATGTTATATATCCCACCTTGAAAAATAATGTAAGTGTGGTGAATATACTAATACCTATAAATGGTAGAATTGCCCCCCTATCGGACAATTACCATAAGGTAGGGTGATCAACCCAAAATCTTTTGATTCTCTTAAACATTGTCTTAGAGAGCTTAATTCTTAGGTACATTGGATCATTTTTCGAGTCATATTGATCAAATATAACTTGATTCCTGGTAAGGTTGGTAAAATATGTTTAAAATAGAAGTTGAATCAATATATTAATATTATTTTATTAAAAATTACGGAGTATATTTTATTATAGTCTTAAAATTTCAAAAGTTTATTTTTACAAGTTAATTGTTATAGGAAATTATTAAAACGACATTAACGTAGACCCGTGCATCGCACGGGCATGAAATCTAGTTTTATTTATTTTTTGCTTATTAAAATAGGGAAATTCACACCACAATATATAAGTTTTATTTGTTTCCTTGTTAAGATAGGTGATTTTGGAGGGAAAACTTGTGAATAGACTTCTTCTTTTACTTATAGGGGGGAGAGATATGGAAAAAGTTGTTTAGTTGAAAAAGTTTATCTTTTTTGGTTTTAAAAATAGGGAAGATATTGTAGGAGATATTTTATCTTCTAGAATATACATTCCTTGGCTTGTAAAACGCTAAAAGATATTATTGTTATTTAAGAGAAGTCCTTCTTTCAGAAAAACTCATACTTGAGCAGCCAAAAATTCATACGTTTAATTGAGCAAGTTTTTAGCTTTTATTTTCTTTGAAAATTCTTTGAAAAGAACTTGTCAACTAATTCTTGGTTTAAAATATTAAGGTGCTCTTAGTCAAGTCGTCTCTTAGGTTATATTGTTCTCCATTGTTCTATCATGTGAACCTTATAAGGAGATAAAGAGTTATAATTTTCAGTTTGTGAGAGAGAGTTTTTAGGGTACGGGTTTGTACTCGAGTTGCAGGATCGGGTTGATCGTGGGGGTCTTCTTTGTAATCGAGATTGATTTATAAGGAAGATATTCATAAGAGATATAGTAGACGTAGACCTTTAGAGAGTAGGTCGAACCACTTAAAAATCGTCGTGTTCTTATATTCGTTTGATCGTTATTTTGCTTTCTCGTGTTTCATTTAGTTTCATATCAATCCGAATATGTACTGCACAATATTCATTGTTTAAACAGTTCGCTGAAGTGTTTAATTTGCCTGAGTACTGGTTCAGAACCGACAGTTTAAGAGTAGTGTGTTTAAAAGTATGTAATTCACCCCCTCTCCCGCTTAAGTATTGGATCCATAAACTCAACAATAATTGTACCAGAGCCTTGTGCTCTTGATTGCTTTACCGCAAAGAGTTTGATCCTTTTGAGTTTATCTTTTTCTGTTTATCTCGCTTAAATGAATTTCAGATCCGTCAAATGTCTTGTCTTTGATAGCACGGACTATGGCTGGTGGAAAAATAGAATGATGCATTTCATTCAAGGAATTGATTATGAATGTTGGACAATTTTTGAAAGTGGTCCTCTTGTTATTACGACCACCAATGAAAATGGTGTTGAAAGTCCTAAAGCAAGAGCGGCCTACACTGCTGATGACTATAAGAAGGCCGAAAAGAATGCTCGAGCAATATCCCTTTTACAATCTGGTCTTATAAATGAGAAGGCTGGCCGTATTGCTGGTTGTAAGACGGCTAAGAAAATTTGGGATAATCTCGAGTTAGCCTAAGAGGCCAGGAAACATTGCAAGTAAAGAAACTTCGTATTGATCTCCTAATGAATAAATAATAGGCCTTCAAAATACAAAACGATGAATCGATTAAAAGCATGTCTTCCCGCTTTTCAAGCATAACTAATGAACTTTCAAATCTTGGTCGCTCTTTTCAAACTGTGGACATTGACCGTAAAATTTTCAGAAGTTTAACCAAGAGATGGCTAGCTAAGCTCACTGCCATTAAACAGGGTAGGGACTTAACCACTCTCACCTATGAAGACTTAACCACAAAATTGCTCTTGATGACGCCGAAGAGAAACCCTGAAACCCAAGGCTAAGGGGTTAGCTTTGAACGCCTTCTCAAGTGACAATGAAAGTGATCTTGAGGAGGAGGCCGTGTTGTTGTCTAAACGTATTGCAAAAATAATTAGAAAACAAAACCTAGGAAAGTTTGAAAATTCCTCATCGAATAAATCTGTTCCGTCGTCATTTTCATCTTCATCATCTCGTTCTATATCTAGAATGGGGTGCTTTAAATGTGGAGATCGTGATCATCAGATCCGAAACTGTCCCAAATGGGAAGAAATAAAATTTAGATATAAACGTGAGAAGTTTAAGCAGGAGTACAAACGTGCAATGATTGATGCTGTGTGGGAGTGAGTTTGAATCTGAGGACGTGAACCACCTAAGGAAAAAAAAGGAAGAAAATTATGTCTTCGTTCCACTTATAAACCCGGGTCACAAAAGAAGTTACACAAAGATGATCTTAGATGTCTCATGGCCCATACTGATGATTCTGACAGTGAATCTGGCGATGAGGTAGGTCTTTCTAACCTTAAGACTCGTTTTAGATCCTTGTCTAAAGAAAAAATAATTAGGTTACTCGATGAGACCCTAGGCACCTATTATGACCAAAATAGACGTCTGGATAAAAAGAGATCTCAAGAGACATCTAAGATCATCTTTGTGTAAACCCCACTAGAGATCTCATTCTTTATCTTCTTGTTAATTTGACCACTGTATGTAATCTACTTGGTGGTTAATAAGTTGGGTAATTGGTTAAGTGTAATTTCTTTGTTGTTGGCTAATATAAAAGAGATTTTCTCCATAAGGTAATTTGGATAAAAACAGATAAAGTATTGCCTATTACCAATCAATTAGCTGAAAACCGGATGGATTGGGTTAAGTGCTTTCTCAACTTGATAAGTTTCATATTTTATTTGCTAACTCATGTTGCACTTATATTTGAACTTTGTTACTTACGAATCATATTAATTTTGCATTTAAGTATAGAACAAGTAATTGGTCCTCAACTTAGGGGTGTTCATAATTAACTGAACCGTAAAAACCGAACCGAAAAAACCGAAAACCGCATTTTTTTTAGGTTCGGTTAACCGAACCGAAACACAAAGACGGTTCGGTTAACCGAACCGGTTCATTTTACTAATGAACGGTTCGGTTACGGTTCGGATTTTCATAACCGCGGTTAACCGAAACCGAACCGTGACATTATTACCTATAGCAAAATATTATTTGGCTAGCCCAAAAACTAATAATTACCCTTATTTTTGCACTGAAACTCTCATACCTTACATTTCACCCTTATTCTAAGACCCAACCACCCTCATTCTCAATCACTATTCACCATTCTATTATTGAATTACATTGTCTTACGTTCAGCAATTAACTCTTCCTAATATGTTATCTTTAATTATTTTTATATTATGTTTATCTTGTAAAGTTTTACTATATTCACCATTAAAATATGTCAATGATATAAAAAAAAAAAAATAGAACAAAGTTTCTATTTGGGAAAAAAAATATGATAATGTAACTGTTTCGGTTAACCGGTCTAACCGAACCGGTTCAACCGGTTCACCGAACCGAAAATAACCGCAGCAAACGGTTCGGTTACGGTTCGTCATTTAGCCGAACCGGTTGGACGGTTAACCGGTTAATTTCACGGATCGGTTAACCGAACCGCGAATGAACACCCTAGCCTCAACTAGCAGGTTAAGGAATTTTATGGAGACGGTGATTTCACATAAAGGTGTACTTGGTTATCAGCCTATTGCGAAAGTGACTAATGTACAATTAATATGGGCATCCATGTGGCATGAAAGTAATTAGAAGGTGTTTATAATAAGATATAAATATAATAGTTGGGCCTCAGCTAATCGGTTGAGATTATTCATCTATCATGTTATTAGCGTCAGTGTGACCTAAGGCCACGAGCTCAAATACTGACAGCCTCTAATATCTCACAAACTCACAAGCTGAAAACTCAGCACATGGTATGGGGAGAGTGAAGGGGCATAATAGAATATAAATACCGTCAATGTTCGAGACAACTTCAATGACCATCGTTACAGAATCATTGAAAGCTGTACATGATTTTTCTAAGGCATGTGTTATAGACTCATAGTTAAAGAGCATTTCGGTGCTACGATCTGATAAAAGTATGATTTAAATCATTTAATTTAATGTAATGGAAAGTGTAGGTTCAAGAATAAAAAGAAAGAAACCACAAATCTAATATAAATATACAACAACATATGTCAGAAACATAAGTAAGCCGAAAACAAATCCAGTCCCCGTAATTGTAGTAGCAGATCCTCTTCCCGCTCCTCCTGCAATGATAATGAGTAATTGATGTCAAAGGCCAAAACAATTCACTTGCTCCTTGTTGTGGCTTAATATCACTAAATAAGGTAAATACTGTCTCAAAATATATTAAAATTAGGACATACTTATATAATATTCCATCCCTTTTCAAAACGATCATGTTTTAGAGATGTCAATTTGTGATCGTGATTTTAGTACTACTCCGTATGATATATAGTGATATCTAGACTCACCGTTCCAAGTTTCCTAATTAAGTAGTTCGCCATAAAATGGATTTTTCTTATTCCAAAATTCACATTATTTAAAGTAATAGAAACATAATTTGATTCAGTAATTATCCCTTACACAAAGTTTATAACAAGTTATCATAAATCATAAGCTAAAGGCACATTCACCCTTTTCAGAAATACAAATTGTTGTGTAAGACCATTTTCACATAAGACTAGTCCATTAGTCCAAAGTACAAAAAATTACTTAGTAATTGTAAAAAAAAATATTTTTTTCATAACCTAAAATTTCATATTGATAACTTGTACATTTAAATATGTTAGTTTTTATCATAAAATATAGTGTTATTAATATAAAATTAAAATAAAATATTATTTTTGAGCTTTTCTCTTATTGGGCTAGTCCTATGCTATAAGACGGTACTATAAGAAAGTTGTTGTTTTAGAAACGACGTTTGTTATGGAGTTTTCTGAAAATGGTATCTCATATGCCCTGAAAATAGCAATCCAAGCCTACTAATCTATCCAAGGCCCAGCCTAATTGGTTGCGCGTCGGCCCATGATGACGAAGCCATTGGCCATCTTTATTAAAAAGGTCACTTTAATTAAGTCGTCGACACTTTAACTTGTAATTCAATTTTATGTTCCTTGACCCACATTTTCTATTCCAACCGGCCGTCTCTTCTACTCCCTCTGGTCCGATTATTTATTATCTTTTTTATTTTTATGATATTTTAGTGAATTGTTGTCATTTCTATATTATGAAAGTTTTCTATGGGTAATTTGATCACCCAATAAAATTATTGTCCACTTGTCATTCACTATGTGAAACCACAAATGGTCCCCAATTTTTCTTTGGTCTTTGTTCCAAAATGAAAATGCAACAATTGACCGGGAGAGTATTATTCTTTCGATTTATAATTTGTGTACTATCCGGCACAAATTCTCATCAAAGACGGGTACTATCCGGCACAAGCTGAAAACGAACGGCGCTTCTCTAAAAATATGCGAGTGGGGAGGACAATTGGAAGGTAAATGGAGTTCCCACTTAACCTCCCACGTACATATTGTGAAATGGGTGATATCCATTTTCAACTTATAACAGATAGTAAATAATTAACAATAAGTCTTGCTTGTGACAGGGTGACCCGTCGCAAGTTTGCGACGGAAGAACAAGTGGCAAGGGAAGTGGGGGGTCCATTTGCACCCCACTTACCCCTCACTTGCTCTTTGTGAGGGGATTTGACCTGTCGCAAGCGTACAACTGGTCAATCCGTCACAAAAGGTGCGCATATATTTTGACAATAGCGGGTCGATCCGTCACAAAATGCAACATTTGAGCTGTCTTGAGAACTTGTGAATAATGAAAGGGTGACTAACAATTAGCTTTGAAAAGTATACCGACATTGAATATCTTGAATAACTATCCCAAGACTCCTAGTTAAACACGGCTTTGAATTTGTTTTTGTACACAAATTCTCAGTTAAGTATTGAATTAAAAAGTTTGACAAATCCAATACATAAAGTGGTATTTTTACCTGTAGGAGTTGAGCTCGTTGAAGACGGAGATCCTGATGGGGCAACCCCTGGACAATAAAATTTACTCAAATAAATCTCTTGTATAGTAATATGTATAATTAACAATAATCACTCAAAAATAATCGATTTCAAAAACTAAATATTGAGGTATATAAATCAATTACTGAGCTTTTGTTAGGCTGGTTTTCTAATATGGTATTAGAGCCTTCATGACTCTAACATTCCAAGTTCGAATCTTGGTAGAATCGTAATCTCATGTGAAATTTATCATGGATGAGCTTCGTAAACCAATTCGACATCTGACAACCCTTCCTTTTATTATATTATGTAGCTTATTAAAATCGGTTTTCAGTTGGTATACTACCTTTCAGTGGGGTTATTTTCGTCTGATGTGACCACTTTTAAAAACCAAGTTAACATAAGTTGTAACAGTAGCCAGACTATTGTAATCAATGACGGAGCCAGATTTGAACTTGGGGGGCGAATGGCTAATTTTATAGGGTACACTCGAAATTTTTTCGAAAAATTAATTCAACCGCCGTGGCCCGTGGGCGAGCAACCCTGCTAGCTCCCATTAGCTCGACCACTGATTGTAGTTATATTTAAGCATGATCACAAAATTCCGTCTTATATATTCATTTTAAACAGAATTGGAACAACACAGGACAAACATTCTCCCTCCCATCCAAACCAAACTACCAAGTTGACTTTTCACGGTCTACGAGACAACACTTTGACTACGTTTTTCTTCATTTATATATTACTTTTTTGCATCGAAATAATATTTTTCCGAAACCTCTTTTTATAATACATGTAAATATTTCAATTTTATATACAAATTTTAAAAATTTGACTACATATAATCAAAGTTAATATTTATCAATCAAGTTTGACTTGAAATAGTGTAGGGGTAGTTTGGTTGGTATGGGAGGGAGTATTATTTAAAAAAGAAGGTCACCTTTGCAAAGATCAGCAGGAGCAATTTGAGCAGGAATATTGCAACGAGTAGGAAGATTACGTGCTTTAGTAACATTAACACCATAACCCTGAAGCAAAGTAGGGTTCTTATACAAATTACAAAGGCATTCCTTTTGATTTGTCACAGCATCTTTTAACGGGGTACAACATGTTGCTGGTGGCGTCGTTGTACCATTTAGGTACGCGAAACACGGGATCAACGCCTCGGCACATGTTGCTGTTTGCGCGTTTCCTTGTCCTGCCGCTATCGTTATTGTTATCGCTATCGTTATCGTTACTATAATGGCCGTGAGTGATCTCATGGTGGTAGTAGTAGTCATTGTTTATTTGTCTATGGTGGTAGTGTTTATTGACTTGAGTTTTGGAAATGGTTTTATAGGATTGGTGGGGTGGTTAATTAATGTTATTGCGAGGGGCAGGTGAAAGTGGGTCGAAATTTCAGTTCATGGTTGAGCAATTGAATTTTCCTATGATTGCTTACGTATAAGATATTGTGATTGAGTATGAGTAGTACTCCATAATATGTGGTGGATTATTTATGGTTCTATTTAGTGATTGACAAGTGGATAATAGTCTCATTGAGTGATCAAATTAATCATAGAAATACCTCTAAATATAGAAAGTATAATAATTGACTGATACACTCTAAAAAGAAATATGACAACAATTGGAGGAAGTATAATGCAAAGTAAATATTAAGAATTAAATAAAATTGATAAACAACTACTTTTATTTGATTATTATTTGTTTTACTTTATTTATTTTTTCACTTATTTTTGTAAAGAGAGTCATAAAAGCGAATTTGATTGATGTTGAGATTGTTGTTTTAAATGAAAGATCAGTTCATTAATAAATCGCTACACGGGACTTATAAAAGATAGGTATAATCGATAACTAATCTAATAGGATGTCAAAGGACAAATTTCTCTTGTAAAACTAGGGAAATTGAAACATGATATGATAATTCAACTCGTCCTTATATCGCTCTCTTCATGTAGTTTTGAAGGGGATTCTTCGTTTGATTCATTGATGGAGAAAATTTACCTTTTATCGGCACCATAAATCGTCGATGAATAACGCGTATCCATTGTAGAGTCGTATGGCCGATAATCAACAAACCGCTATTATCTATATTTCCAATAAAACTAAACCCCTAAAAAGATATAAAGGACTGAATTTTTTTTGAAAAGGAGACCCACAAACAGATGTCACCAAAAGGTAGACTTTTATTCATAATTCATAGTTTTGCATACTAATAATTAATAAATAAAGTTTTTATGGGGCTAACCATCGAATCATCGATTAATGATCAATGAAAGCCTCGGATATGATTGATGGAGGGTAGGGTTTTAGGGTAGAAAAAGAGAGGAATGAGAGGAGAAACATAATGGATAAAGCATGGTACGTTTTCCTTTACTTTGATGTTGAGTTTTGAACATATGTCATAGTACATTTCTCATGAAATTCATGATTTAACTCGCTGAGTTAACGGACATTTGGTAGATGATTGAATAGAATAAAATTTAAAAATGTTATAAAAATACGATTTAAAAGGGTTAGAATTAGACCTGGAAAACGGGTCAACTAGGTTGGGTTTGGGTCGGGTCAGTTTCGGGTCGGTTTAATTTTGGGTTTGTTGGTTTCGGGTTAAGTCGGGTAATTTTCGGGTCATCTATTTTCAAGTTATTCAAGAATAATAATTTGTTTGCAACAATAAACATTCGGGACGGGTTATAGTGGGCCGGGTCAATTCGGGTTTTGGGTCAAATTTGGGTCTTGAGTTCGGGTCTTGAGTCGGTTTCGGGTCAGGTTATTCGAATCAGGTCAATTTTGCCAGGTCTAGTTAGAATAAAGGCAACTAAAATAGGAAAGGAGGACTAAGATAACTCGTAAGATATTAAACATCATTAATTTTATATATTATAATGACAATCCGTCTATTTAAAAGTAAATATACCGATTACTCTCTACGTCCCGATTAATTATTTAACTTTGCTTCGGACACAAAAATCAAGAAGAATGAGGAGATCATTTGTGGGTAGTGTTATTGAATGATAATTGGGAAATTATCTCATTCGATGATCAAGTTACATTAAAAACAATATCTAATATAAAAAGGTAAACAATTGACTAAGATGCAATAAAACGGAATAGGTAAACACTTAACCATAACGTAGGAAGTATTATGGTAAATATTAAGCTCATTCTATAATCTATATACAAGAATTTGAATATATTTTATTCGTTTTTGTGTCGTGTGATATGAATCATTTTAGTTGTGACTCGTGAGTCGTCATAGTGTTCCGGTAATTAAGATCAACATTACGTGTGAAAGGTGTTTAGACTTCAGACTATTCCTGAGAATGAGTAGATGGACCAGTCAGTCAATAATTTAGAGCAAGAATTTCCGTTTTGTGGCGAGGGGTTTGGCAAATCGCATTGTTATGTTGCTTTAGGTGTCAAATATGTATGATTGAGTGCATGACAATTTATATATACTTTCTTTTACCACAAATTCTCATTTAAGACGGGGGTATCCGTCTTAAGCTTAAGACGGGTACTATATTCTCTCACAAAATACCCATTAAGGGTGAGTGGAGAAGCATATGTGGGGTGCCCACCTTGACCCCTCTACCCATTTCCTCTCACAAAATACCCGTCGCAAGATCCGACCCGTCACAAGCAAGACCTAATGTTCTTTTACATACTCATTTCTTCCCTTTTCTATTTGGGTAAATCGGATTTCTCCCATCTTTCTCTTTTTGGATGTAAGGTTGTGACCAAATTCATTTCTTTAATTCGTATTCAAAAAAAAAATGGAACAAATGAGTGAATAAAAAGGAGTATATATTTTTTAAGCGGATAATTTATCTTTTTGGCGTCATGTCTAGGGATGCAAATAAGCTGAGCCCCCTCGACAAGCCGCTGGAATTGGCTAGATCAAAGTTGGCTTCTGATCGATGAAACCGAGTTTGAGCTGAGGCTCGTTCAAGCCAAACTGATCACTAAGCAAGTTGAGCCCGTACAGACTAATGTTTAGCTTCAAGGCCCATTTAACTAGTACTCATGCATTTCAAGCTATTTACTTGCAACTAATTTTATACCCGTAAAAAATGTACGGATTCATTTTTAAAATCTTTATTACTCTTATTCGTAAATATGTTCGACTAATTAATGTAAATAAAATTCAACATGAAATTTTTTATTCTTAAATATATACGGTACATTTGCTGAAAAATATCCGTAAAATATATACCCTATTTTTTTTACCTTTTTACATGAAATTCAACAAAAAATGTACGGATTCATTTTTAAAATCTTTATTACTCTTATTCATTTGAATGTATGAAGTCATAGATCTATTGTAACACCCGCAAATGTACCTTATTTTTATAGTAAAAATATTTTACGGATACTTTTCAGCGAAATTTAGTTTTAGTTTAGAATTTAATTTCCCGTGTCTAATTTAGAATTTTCGAGTTTGTATTTGAACTTTACGCGAGATTTCGAGTAAGTTGCGTCTTTAGACGTTTTTGGGCATTTCCCATATTTTTCCACTTACTCCTTCATATACTCCCTCATAACCCTAACTCCCTCACATTCAATCTTCTTCTTCCCCACCAAGTAAACCCCAAAACCTAGCCTCCATATTCTTCCAAGCTTAGAATCGTCACTACTCATTCATTTCTCGCTCAAATTCACCTATGTTCGTCTTATTCTTTCCCTCTCATCGTCCTCTATCCGTATTGGTAACTTTCTCGCTTTTCAATTTATCCGTCTTTCTCAAGGTGAATTATATTCATCTTTTATTATCTAATTGTAGGTGGTGATCTCCAAGACCCCGACAAAGACTACTTCTTGATAGAAGAGGACATCGACGCGGATTGAAGACGCAAAAAGGTAACGGTGAAGTGTTACTGGATATCATTTACGTGTTTTATGTGTTTTCTATGTTAATAATCGTATTTAGAATAAAATTAGTAACTATAGGAATTGTGTTGTTGATGATGGTTGTTGTTAGTTGTTAATTGATATGAGAATTGATGGTTTGTGTTGATAAATGTTGATTGTTGTATGTTGATAACAAGTTGGAAAATTGAGGATCGCGTGCCTGAGACCGGACGCTGGCAGCGTCGTGGGACGCTGGCAGCGTTGCCTGGCGCTGGCAGCGTTTCTTGCTGCCAATTTTCCCAAAATTGAACTTTTGAATTGTAGTTTCCGCCTTGACTTTCCTTGACCCTTTGGACTTAGTATTCTTGCATTGATGATTTGTTTGTAGGCCACTCCAATTGACGGGTTTGGGTCTCGGGTCTCGGGTTTGACCTTGACTTTTGTTGACTTCCGAGTTTGATTTTATAAGTTGACTTTAAATATAAATGTTTCGAATGTATGATAATCCCTTCGCTTGTATCGCATGTTTTGTGACGGTTTTTGATATGTCCCACTTTGAGTCGATTTTACAAATGTTACGGTTTGAGCACTAATTTTCTTTGTGCTTTGTTCTCTCATTCCCTTGGCTACCTCCACGTTCGTAAGGCTGAAATGTCGGAACGGGGAGTGTATCTTTAATGCATAATTGCATGTGTTAGAGGGCATACGACGACGTTGTTGGGAGGCGAACGCTTTGCGTTGATCGACCCGACCGTCAAATGTTGTATACTTGCGAGGTGGTGTCATTTGCATGTAGCGTACCGCTTGTTATGAGGCTTGTGCTCTTTTCCGCCTCTTTCGTGAAGGTTGACCGAATTTGGGGTACTCTGCGTCTATGATTGACCGAGTCTTGGATGCGAAATGTTTATCGCTTGTCGAATCGGAAAATGGTTTATTCCGAGAGTCTGGCCAGGTTTAGACTAGGACCGGGTATTTATATCGTCGTCCTACAAGGAGGAAATTAGTCTACATATACGAAATGTAGCATCGTGTATGCGTTCAGGGAAATGTTTTATCCCGTGGATGCCTTTTAATCATACTTGCCGTGTACACGGTGCTAGTGCGTGTCATTTACCGTGAGAGATGTCGTCAACGTATTGTACGTTTGGTTGGATGATTATATGATTGATTATTCATGATCTTTGGATGACTTGACATGGTTTGTTTGTCGAGTCTCAATCTTATCAAACTTATGCCGCTAACGGTGAGATGCAAGCCCTAGTGAGAGTGTATGGTTGCCTAAGAGTGTCATCCCCGAGTCTTTCTATAATATGATGGTTACAGATTGGTACTTCATATGCTCTTATCTTTATACATTGAATTGCCTATTTATCCTTCTCGTACTTCACATGTATATCTATATATGCATGCTTCTACTTTTGTATATCCGTTTATGTACGTTCAATGTGATATGGCTGGGAGAACCCGGAGTTACTCCCCACTGACTGTGGCGTTCATGTTTTCCATGGATGAACAGGTTGCTTGATTGGATGGCTTTTTGCTTGTGGTATTTTGGGTTCGGGTGTGAGCTAGCGGGCGTTGGCTTGGATGAATCACCTCTAGACGTTGTTTAGCTAGTTTGCTAATCACTTTGACATTTGATAACATTTGGAGAGACTTCGTCTCTTTGTAGTATTTTATATTTTGGTTTGTAATATTTGACATTCCTCGTATTCTATCTTGCATGTAAAAAGGTTTTAAAAACACCGTATTTTCCGCTATATAAATCACATGCTTGTTATGTTTTATTTCCGCATTCGCGAGGGTTGTCACATCTACGATATATAACAAAATTTTTGAAGTTTTTCTTCTATTTTGTAAGAATAAGTTAGAATTTGAGTTAGTTACATTAGAATAAAAAATACTGTTTAAAAAAAAATACTCTCACATTTATTATTAGTCAGATATAAATTGTTTTTTGCGGTTTATTAATTTGAAAGAATAGTTTTATACTTCAACTGGGTTTTTATTAGAATGTGATAAAAATGTGCTAAAAAAAGAGTAAAAGCTAACTTTTTTCCAGCCAATAGGAAGGCTGGAAAAAACTCAGGTTTTATATATATGGGGATTAAATCATTCTTATGATAAATTAATTAAAATATTACTACGTAGTTTAAAAAACAAATAAGATATTAAATGTGATTTTATGCTAATAAACGGGAAAAAATAATTTGAATTCAAATTTTTAATTTGAAAGTTAAGTTAGAATTAATATAATACACGAAAAAAATGCACTTAACCAACTGAGGCTTGTAAAATATTATCCGAGGCAAGTTTGAGCTTTGGTTTACAGAGTTCGGGCTCGGGGTCAATTATGATCATATGTGATCTCGAGCGCTCGTTAATAAGTGCTTGGGCCAGTCAATGCTGCCCGCACTTTTGGCCCAGCCTGGCCTGGCCCACTCTTTTGAGCCTTTATTTGTTAGTGAAGCCCGGCCCGAACCTAATCCGACCAATATCACGAACTAATTAAGGGCATACAAATGAAAATAAATACTCCCTCCGTCCTGGTCAATTGTTGTCCTATTTCTTTCTAGGGTGTCTCAGTCAATTGTTGTCCTTTCTATATTTGGAAGGATTTCTATGAGTAATTTGATCACTGAATGAGATTATTGTCCACTTATTCTCCACTAAGTGGAAGCACAACACTTTTCTTGGTTTTTATGCTAAAATTAAAGAATAAGAATTTATCGGGGAGTGAGGGAAGTAACAATTTACCTGTAGAGATTAGACCTGGCAAATGCAATCCGACCCGATTGACCCGACCCGTGACCCGACCCGTGACCCGAAATTGACCCGAACTGCAACACCCGAATGTGACCCGAAACCCGATTGGACCCGACCCGACTCGAACATGACCCGATCTTTCTTGACCCGTAACTGACCCGACCCGAAAATAACCCGATTCAAAGTCACTCAACCCGAAAATGACCCGACAAAACATAACTTTAATTGAAGCAAAAAGACTTAAAATGGCCTTTTGTATCTTATTCTTTGATCCGAAAATGACCCGACCCGAAATAACCCGACCCAGTTGACCCGAAACGGACCCGACAACAAACCCGAAATGACCCGACCAGACCCAACCCGAATTAATCCGAAATTAACGAGAGACCCGAACTGACCCAACTCGAACCCGATTCGATTGACCCGTTTGCCAGTTCTAGTAGAGATGGTGTGTATATCTCATAATGACAGTACAAACTGCTGAAAAGTTGCTAGTTTTACACTTTTCAATCATTAAAATAGTTGATTACATTACAATAAGCACCAATACATAATTATATCCCATGAATGAAAATGTTTAATCAATCATGTCATCAATGAGAAAAAACTTTAGTTAGATGGTAAGAAACATTTATCCAATTTATGACATAAGATGTTATAGTCTTACTCATTTTTATGGTTATTAGTAAGAGAGTTATTTCTTTTATTACTAAGTAATAAAATGATGAACATGTTACAACTCAAACCATATGTTTCATATTAATTTGCTAGTAACATAAAAGGGTTACAAATATAAGACTAAGTTTCATGTTTTATTAGCCTTGATGGAAAGTTAATATTATGCTTATAAGTTATGAAATTTGGACCTCTCCTTACCTATAAATAATGAGCTTTGCCCATCACAAAGATCATCCATAAAAACATACAAACACATATATTAAAGTTTATAGGCAAAGGGAGAGAAACCTCATTTCTCTATTTAAGGGTTTACAACCAACATAGTTTATCATCATGTTGTCCGGAGGTTTGTTCTAATATGATTAACAATAAAATTACATTTGTGATAATCATGTAATTCAAGATCTTAGGGTTCATGTTATGACTTAAATTATTTAACATGTGGTATCACACTACACGAAAATGCTTCATTAGCGACGGAATATTTGCGACGAACATAAATACCGTAGCAAAAGAGACATTGCGACAGATCCTGCGACGGAAATTCAAACTTGCGACGGAAATTCCGTAGCAGAGTTTTCAGCCATGGCGCCTAGACATTTCACATGGCGGGAAAGTCTGCGACGGTATTTCCGTCGCAATCCGTCGCAAAATTGCAATTCTGCGACGGAAGTAGTGACGGAAATTCCGTCGCAAGGTGACTTAAATATTCTATCTGTGCAGGGACAGGTGCCAGTTATCCTGCGACGGATTTGCGACAGAAATTCTGTCGCAGGTTTTTTTGTTATAAACAACGCGTTGTCTTCCTTCGTTCCCCGTGTTAGATTACCAACACTAATAAATCGAAAACATTCCCCGTTGTTCCGTACCGGCGATTTGCAACACTAAATACTCCGCCACCCCAGACCACCGGAGCCACCTCAACACCGTTGGCCGACTTTCTCTCTCCCAGAACAACAAGGTACGCCAGCCCCTCTCTCCCTCTCCTTTTCCCCCTTCCTCTTTTTCCAGATATGTCCACCATGCTCACTCCGGCACCTCCCCTGGCTGGCCGACGACCAGCGGCCTTACCCCACGCACCCCTTCCCCTTCTTTCTCCTCTCTCACTGGTGGCCGCCACCACCCCCTGCCGGCGCCACCTCCCCTTCCTCATTTAAATTTTTTTATTATTAATTTATTATATATGTTTTTAGTCAATTTTAATTAAGTATTTTTTAAGTTTAATTAGTATACTATTAACATGTTAATGATATGCTAGTATAATTTATGTTAGTATAATTATTATTGATTAATTGTGTTGTTCATATATGATAGACCTAGTACCCGTTCAAGAATTATACATTAGGTGTAATTCTTGAATAGTCCCCGTTTTGAGACTGTCTTTGAATCTTTCATGCCATTTAGGTGGTAAATACTAATTATTTTTTTAATTGTTATTTGACGATTAATTTTGGTTGAAAGTTCCTTTAATGTTCTCTGAATGCATATGTAGAGTGACAAGTCATCCAACATTGTGTATTTGGAGAACTGTAGGGAACTGCTGCCGAATTTTCGTCTCATAACAATTAATTAAATGATTAGTATTTACTAATGGTATGGATGAGTCAAAGATGGGTTTAGGTTGGAGAGATAAGGACCCCATGAGCTCGAAATGTTTTTTTTTTCAGGTTGAAGATGTTAGATAGTTGTAGTTGTAGTTGTTGTTGTTGTTGTTGATGATGATGTTGTTGTTGATGATGATGTTGTTGTTGTTGTTGTTGTTGGAGGTTGGAGGTTGGAGGTTGGAGGTTGGTTGTGGTGTTGTTGTTGTTGTTGTTACGTTGATGTTGTTGTTGGAGGTTGTTATTGTTGCTATTAGTACACTTTTAGTTCTTGTTGTTATTGTTTTGAATATTTATTTAAGTTGATAATAATAATTATAAACGTGTATGTAGATTTGAAATGAAAAGAGTACAACGGGCGTGGATGTATGAAAGATTAGATTGTAATAAAAAATTAAGGCACGAGTTTGTAATGGGCGTTAATGAATTCATTAATTATGTTAAGAAACAAGAATATTACGGCAGATGTAAAGAAATTAGGTGCCCGTGTGTAAAGTGTAGAAATAGAAAATTTTTAGCAGAACAAGAAGTACGAAAACACCTAGGGCTTTGGGGCTTTTGCAATGACTATTATGATTGGGTGTGCCATGGTGAGAATTTTCCCGTTGAGAAGAGGTCTGACAATCCTTATAGAGATATGGTGGAGGATGCGTTGCGCGACAATATTAATCAAATTAGAATGGAAAATGTTGACGCCGAAGTGGTTGATGAATATCCAAATCCTAATGTAATAGCCTTTTTCAAAATGTTGGAACATGCCAATAAACCGGTGTATGAGGGGAGTCGTCTCTCTTTGTTGCAGTCAGTTTCACGGTTGGTAACTTTGAAATGTGAATACAATCTACCCCACAAATGTGTAGATGATATCGCGTCATTTATAGCGGACATTATTCCTGAAAATCATGTTATGACGCGTAATTTCTATGAAACCAAAAATATTCTTAAAGTTCTTCAACTCCCTTATGAAAAGATAGATGCGTGTGAAGCAGGATGTATGTTGTTTTGGGAGGATGATAGTCTTCTCGATAAGTGTAGAAAATGTGGTAAAGATCGATATAAAAAACAAAAGAATGCAAATGGTAAAAGGGTTGGGAAAAATATTTTAACTTATTTCCCAATAGGACCGCGTTTGCAACGACTTTATGCCACAAAACTAATTGCGGTAGAGATGCGGTGGCATCATGAAAATCCACGTGTCAGCGGGATAATGTCTCGCGATAATGTCTCATCCAAGTGACGGCGAGGCTTGGAAACATTTTGATCGCATTCATCCTTCTTTTGCAAGTGAGCCTCGAAATGTTCGACTTGGTCTTTGTACCGATGGTTTCGCACCTTTCGGTCAATACGGAAAGTCATACTCCTGCTGGCCGGTAATGCTCACTCCATACAATTTACCACCATGGCTATGTATGAAAAGATAGTTTATGTTTCTATCATTACTTGTACCCGGTCCGTTGAGTCCGAAAAAACACCTTGACGTTTATTTACAACCGTTAATTCGCGAGTTGAAACAGTTGTGGGAGACAGGGTTGTACACATACGACGTCTCTAGAAAGCAGAACTTTGATCTTAGAGCTACTACTATGGACTATCAATGACTTTCCTGCTTACGGCATGTTATCGAGTTGGTCAACTGCTGGTGAACATGCGTGTCCATATTGTATGGAGAAGGAGACTAAGTCGTTTTGGCTTTATAAAATTAGAAAATGGAGTTGGTTTGATTGTCATAGACAGTTTTTACAACCTGATCATGTTTTCCGCAAAGATAAGGTGAATTTTCGAAAAGGACGAGTAGAGAAAGATTTTGCTGCTACGAGATTAACGGGTGAAGAAGTGTGAGATTGTGTGAAGCATTTGCCCAAAATTGTGGATGCAAGTAAAGCTGAATTGGACTCGTTAAAATTTTCTCGAATCGGGTGGTGGAAACAAAGCATTTTTTGGGAGCTTCCTTATTGGAGAACACTATTAATTCGTCATAACCTTGATCTAATGCATATCGAGAAAAACTTTTTCGAGCAACTGATTCACACGGTGATGGATGTGAAAATTAAGACAAAGTTTACCCCGCACGCACAAGAGGATATGTTGACAGTTTGTTCTAAACAGCGAAAAATGGATTCATTCATTTTGAATAAAGAACAAAAGAAGGTGTTGTGTGATTGGATATCCAATTTGAGATTTCCGGACGGTTATGCTTCAGATATGAGTAGATGTGTTGATAAACACGAGTTGAAACTACATGGATTGAAAAGTCATGATTGTCACGTGTTTATAGAGCGTTTACTTCCAGTGGATTTAAGGCACCTTCTCCCGAAGAATGAGTGGAATGCAATAACTGAGATTAACCAATTTTTCAGAGATTTGTGTACTTCATCGATACAAGTTGAAAAAATGATTACTCTCAAGAACAACATTGCCAAAATCATTTGCAAGTTAGAGAAGATATTTCCACCTTCTTTTTTTTAACTCAATGGAGCATTTACCAATTCATTTGCCGTATGAACTGAAAATGGGTGGTCAAGTGCAATATAGGTGGATGTATCCTTTTGAGAGGTAATTAATTCCTCAATTGTACTATTTAATTACTTACTTTAATTTTATTCGATCTTAACCAACGTTTTTATAGGTTCTTAAATCATTTGAAAAAAACGATTGGAAATAAAGCGTGCGTTGAAGGTTCTATACGCAACGCGTATTTGCTTGAAGAAATTTCCAATTTCTGTTCCTTTTATTTTGAAGAGAACGTAGACACAAAAGCCAAGGATCTCGACGTAGGCTTGAAAGAGCCTATGTATTCTACCTTACCCGAGATTTTTCAAGATCATGGGGTATTAGTTCTGGAAAGTGTCGTGAAAGAGTTTTAGAAGACAACGAATATGAACGTGCACACTTATATGTTTTATCTAACTGTGATTTAGATGAATTGAAGCATAACGAAGTGTAAGTAAAAATTCGATCTTTGGAACTTTAACTAGTTTAAGTTCCCGTGAAAATCACGGGATTTTCGAGTTTTTTAATAATAGATATTCAAAAAAATACTACTTTTTGTAGTGTTACATCCTCTATTAGTATTTTTTTAGTTGTACATCCTCTATTATTTTCATTTGAATTTTTTACCCGAATAATATCGTTTTTGTTCGATGTCTATATGATATTTGTCTTAGTCTACAACTTTAAATGATTATACTATAAAAATAGTAAGTATGTAGTACTAAACATAGTTATATACTTATATTTTGATTGTTTGAAAATAAGAATTAAAAATATTTTTCACTCATTTTCTCTTAACCATTGTAACGTCGAATAATATAAGAACAATTTAAATGAGATTGTAATAGATAAAAACATCGATATTCATTCACCATTCTCACTTTACAAAAATCACAATTATAAGATATTTCACTATTTGGTATTCAAAATACAAACAAAATATAATTTTACCTTTTTCTAACCGACTCATGAAAAATATGAGAAAAACTTTACTTAGGTTGTTAATGTCAATCCTAAAAATTTCACGACCCATTATCATCAATTAATAAATACATTAAAAACTTCTCAAAACATTGTATCAATATTAAAAATATATGAGACTAAAAAGTTAAGGTTAACAATAATTTGATCACTTCATCAACATTCACCATTGTGAAGAACGGACAACACGATACAAATGCTTGCTAGATTCTTCTCTGTTCTACTTTCCCTTTTATCTCTTCATTTTCCTTCGCTCATTGGACTATAACCCGCTATAAAGAAAAGATAGGAAAAGATTTTAAAATCAATCAAATGAAAATAAATAGGTAAGGAAACATAGTTCTCCGTCATTTTTTTGGTAGCAATGTGTTAAATTTCTTATCAATTGATCTTATTTTATAGGTAAAATTTGGTGAATTGGTTTTATTACGGTAGGATATGAAAAGTTTGGTATGAAGGATGGAGAATTTGTGATTATAAAGTATAATAATGTTTGGGAGATGGAGGCTTACAATTTAATTAGTATATTGATTAATAGAAGTATTTTGCTTTTTTGTATTCCATTTTTAATTTATTTTTAAAAAATTGATTTAAAGAGAGAGAAATTGTGATTATAAAGTTGAGTAATGTTTTGGGAGTTGAAGGTTTACAACTTTATTCATATATCGACTACTATTGCATGTATTTTTAATTATTTCTTTTAAAAATTTAAATTTAACATGGCTACTCAATGTAGCCTTTTATGTTATTGTATATATATATATATATATATATATATATTATAAAGAGTTGGTGATGAAGATGTAATAATGGGCATCAATTAAAATATTTAGTTTGAAATTTTTGTTTTTTTTGCATTTTGTTAAGTTATACAAAAAGGTAAGAGAAGATGAAAGTAAAACAATTATGTAGGTTTCTTATTATTTATTATTAATTATAGAAATGATATGTGGCAAGAAGTTGAGACGTGACACGTGTCACTTCAATGGAGGCTCAACAAGCCTTTTTATATTATTGTAAGATTATTAAGAATTATAACAACATGTAAAAACTATTACTTAATTCGACATTATTTATAATGAATATAAGATGTTTGAAAATTATATCAAAACAGAATATCCCCAATTTCTCACAGCCGAGGATATTTGGACCAAATTTGACACAAGATTTCCCCAATGGTTTAGAGGTCAAGTAAGTACATACTACATACTAACACCAGATTACTCTTTTTTTTATTTATTATTATTATACCTGAAGGTATTATAATTTGATAATAATTTAACAACGATAGGTAAACAACTTAAAAGATACAGTTCTCATTGCCTTAGCACAAGGTCCTTCGAAAAGTGTGCGAACATGGAAACGTTATTTCATTAATGGATACAAATTTCGCACTTTCAAAGATGGGTTAAATTTGGAAAAATCTACAATTAATAATGGAGTATGTGTAAGTTCGACTGAGGGAGCTGACTACTATGGAACACTCAATGAAGTTGTTGAATTGTCGTACACAGGCGAAAAAAGCACATATAATGTTATTTTATTCAAATGTGATTGGATAGATAATTCTGAAAAAGGAATGCAAATGGATAAGGATTATAAACTTGTGGATGTTAGTCGAAGCAGAAAATTTCCGAAATATGATCCATTTGTGTTGGCGTATCAAGTGGAACAAGTTTATTATGCTTCATATCCAAATATCAAAAGAGATAAAGATAAGTGGTCAGCAGTATTCAAAACTAAAGCCAGATCGCATGTTGATGCTCCTATTGTCGAATCTGTGTTTCAAGAAGATGTTATTAGTAGTGAGACACTACTATCAATAATTGAAGTGCCAGATGATAACGAATTTAAAGAGGAGGAGGAAGAAGAAACGCAAGTAGAGGACAATAATGAGGAGAAGGTAGAAGAGGAGGAGAAGGAGGAGGAGAAGCGGAAGGAAGACGGAGCAAAAGATAAAGAGGAAGAAGAAGATTTTATAGACTATCTTTTTAAATACAACATTTTCGAAAACCAAAATTCAAGTAGTGATGATGAATAAGATTATTTCTAATTCTTATATTAGTTGAAACTACTTTTTGTAAATGTATGGACGTTTGCAAAGCACTTTCATTTTAGCTGTTGACAGTTGTTTTTATTATTCATTAATAAGAATATATAGTTTCTTGTTATTTAATTATACATGTTTGTTAATTCATGACAACTTTGAATACTTTAGTTTTTCTCTATATGGCGGGCGGATGACGAAGAAGAGGTAGTTGTAGTAATGTAGGAAGCATAGCGCAGGAGGATGAGAATGAACAATTCAATGACGGGAACGTGCAAACGACACAGGTGGATACTAATACTCGCAGAGTCCACCTCGATCCGGATGAGGAAACAGGTGTCTGGTAAGACTAATTCACTTTTACTTTAATTATTTAATTATAATTATGATTATTTAAAATATCATAATATTTATATATAATGTATTTAACTATGATAATTAATTTCAGGTTCAGTGACTCTGATGTGGTTAAACTGATATCGGAGACCATAACCTGTTGATATAAGGAACACGCGCCAAACTGGAAAGACGCGTCAAATACTTTGCGGTCGTCTTGGCGGAACTGGTTTGAGGTATAATTATTTAAAATATTATAATTATATCTATTTAAATTTGTTTTTCTCAATTTTTATTTGTTATTGATTTTTTATTTTTTTGTTTATTTACTTAATATTTTCCTAACTTTATGTTTTTAATCATGACAGCAAAGGGTTTCTTTCGATCCATGCCATACAGATATGGTAAGGAAAGCTTGGGAATATCCCATGAAGACTCGCTTACGTCATATGATCTACCGAGCCTCGCAGAAAGACGAGGAGCACAGGCCGAAGTGGATTCCTTTGGAGTTATTTAGAAAGCTTATCAATAGGCCCGTCGAAGATCCTTCTTTCGTTGCGAGATCTGAATCAGCATCGGCTAATCGTAGGTCGGGATGTGAAGAGAAGGGAAAGGCGTTGCCTACTCACATTATGGGTAGAAAAAACACCTTGGCACTCATGGACGAAATGGTAAATATCTTCTTTCCTTTTTTATTTATATATTTATCTAATTATAATTTAATACTTACATATATATATATATCTATGTTATACTAACAAGTATTTAAATTGTAGGCCAGGAAAAATTCATCTGATATTCCAAATGCCGTGCAAGTCTTAGAGAAGACAAAGAAGCACAGGATCCGTGGATGGTTATAAAAAAAATCAGCTGAACTCTTTGTAAGTTATGCATTATTTCGCTAATTGATTTATGTTTGTCATTTATATTTAATTACATTAACTATTTAAATGACAATTACTAATTCTGAGCTTGTTTGTGATGCAGAATAAGATCATGTCAAAGAAGTCTGAGCTTCAAAGTCAAGGAGTAAAAAACATCGACGATAATGAGATCTATTATGAGGAGACTAGATTTGACGAGAAAGGAAGATGCTACGGATTGGGACCAGCGGCGGATTATTTGTTTGACCATCATAGGCACTATGTTGCTACCTCAGCCCCGACTCAGTTCACCCAAAGTTTGGCTACTAAGCTGTCAAAGGAGAATGCGGCACTTAGGCAAGAGCGCGACGAGCAAGCTCAAAGGATTGGAGCTATATAAGAGTACTTGAGTCAGGTTGGAAGAAATTCTACTCACAACTGCAGAACTGGAGGTCCTAACCAGAGTCGAGACGACTTGGATGATGATGGCGGCGATAATGCTAGGCCCCACCCATTCACACCTTTCCCTTCATTCACTTTGTGTGGCTGAGTGATTAGTTAATTATTTAAGAACTTAATTATGACATAAACCTTTTATTTGTAATACTTTACTTTTATGATATAAAATCAAAATTTTGCTGATAAATGGTTTTGTGTTACATTAGTAACTTTGTTGGACGAGTAACTGCTGGAAAATTTCTGTTATTTGCAGGTTTTTGGTCGTTTTAACGCGTATAGGGGATGCAGGAAAACATTGCATCCTGAAATGTAAAGGTGGACTCATTGTTTGACTTGACTGCCACCTGCCATCCGTCGCTATTTCAATTGGCGACGGATATTCTGTCGCATATAACTTGCGACGGACAAATCCGTCGCAGAAACTACTGTTTGCGACGAAAATCTGCGACGGACATGATCCGTCGCAAATCCGTCGTAAAACTGTATTTGGCGACGGAAATACCATGTTTTGCGACGGATTATTCCGTCGCAAAACGAGCTTTCTCTTGTAGTGTCAGAGCAACGTTTAGAATGCATGATTATCCATTAAAAGGATTTATATAAATTTATATATACTATGCATAATAGATCCATTATTAACTCTATTTTCTTATCATATGATCATTTAAATTCCGCAGTTTTAAGTATGAAAACAACTTTATTATCGTGATTAATTATATTAATAATATTCAAAAGGCTATTAGCACTAAAACTATAATATTGTTGAATATTATTAATCTTCAATCTATTTATGATTATTAGTATTTATGTCATTATAACAATTTTTTTTGATGTTATCGTAGTTTTTCTGACTTTAACATTTTCAAATCTAATACTTACGTTAACAGAAATTTTTATGACATTATAATAATGTACCTCTAATGTATTAGTATATTATGCGACATAACTATTTCATTTTAAGAAATAACATAATATACTTTTGTTTGCTATTTTGCTAATGGCTAACCTTGTGAGAAATTGTAATGGTACATATTAAGTTATTAAATTATATATATTTTTTCTCTCATCTTAAGTGAATAATAAATATTGGTCAAATGCTATAATAGATATTATTTGTCCACAGACAAATAGTATTTATATATTTGAGTAATTATTAAGAAAAAATTATTCTATTATGGTTATTATTATTTTTATTATTATTAATAATGACCATTAAACGATATCAAGTTAAAAATAATATTAGGTGACTACCCACAGGAGAACTTAAAATTATAATTTATGTTAATTGTATGGTTATATCTATGACTAAAATTGTTGTATCCCGTTTGCAGTTAATGTATCGTCAACCATTAATTCATATGCTACGTCTATAATAAAACTTAATGAAACCAACTACTCAGAATGGAAAGAGCAAGTTGAATTTTCCTTAGGAGTACTTGAACTGGACATGGCTCTTCTTAAAGAAAAGCCCGCACCATTAACTGATGAAAGTACTGTTGAGGAAAATAAACTTCACCTTGATTGGGAACGTTCTAACAGGCTTAGCATGATGTTTATGCGAATTGTAATTGACACGAACATCAAGACATCCCTACCTAAAACTGAGAGTGCAAAAGAATACTTGCAAGCCATTGAAGATTGGTTTAAGACTGCAGACAAATCCCTTGTTGGGAAACTTATGGCAGATCTTGTAACCATGAAGTTTGATGGTTCTCGCACAATGAGTGCTCATGTAATTGAAATGATTAATTTTTTTGGTCAAACTTAAGAATTTAGGATTGACTATGGATGATGCTTTTCTAGTCCAATTCATTTTAACTAGCTTACCTCGTAAGTATGAACCATTTAAAATTCATTACAACACTATTACGGAAAAGTGGAGTCTAAATGAATTAACTAATAAATTGGTTCAAGAGGAGTCTAGACAAGGCTCGCAAGGTATGAAAGTTGCTCATTTAGTTCAAGGAGTTGGGAAAAATAATAATTCATCCCGTAAAAGAGCAGCACCTAAATCTGATGATGCTAATCAACCATTAAAGAAGAAAAAGAAAGATGATGTTTGCAAATTTTGCAAGAAACCTGGGCATTTCCACGCTGATTGTGTTAAACGCAAAGCATGGTTTGAAAAAAAGGTAACCCAATGGGTTTCGTAAGTTATTTCGAATCAAATCTTAGTAATGTTTCATCTTTTACTTGGTGGATTGACACCGGTGCTAATGTTCATGTTTCGAATTCTATGCAGGGATTCCTTACGATCCAAACCACAAATTCAAGTGAGAATTTTATTTTTTTGGGAAATAAAGACAAAGCTCCAGTTAAAGCTATTGGAACTTTTCGTCTAATTTTAGATAGCGGTTACCATTTAGACTTATGTCAAACTCTTTACGTTCCGTCTATTTCTCGTAACTTGATTTCTGTAAGCGCACTTGATAAGTTTGGATATTCATTTGAAATAGGCAATAAAAATTTCAGTTTGTTTAAAAATTGTAGCCTTATTGGTTGTGGAATATTAATTGATGGTTTTTATAGACTTCATCTTAAACATAATGATGCTGAAATTTGTCTCACCTTGCATAAATAGGAAAGAAGACGTAAGTTATCCAAAAATGAATCTTAGTTCGTGTGGCATAAAAGACTAGGTCATATATCTAGTGAAAGAATAAAACGACTAGTAAAAGATGGTGTTCTACCGGACATTGATTTTACTGAAACTACGGCGTGTATTGATTGTATTAAAGGTAAAACAACGAAAAACACAAAGAAGGTAGTCACAAGAAGTACTCAACTTTTTGAAATTATACATACAGATATTTGTGGACCTTTTGATGTTCCAACTTTTGGAGGAGAAAAATATTTCATTACTTTTATCGATGATTTTTCACGTTATTGTTATATTTATCTATTGCATTAAAAATCTCAGTCTGTGGATGCTGTACAAGCATACATTACAGAGGTTGAAAGGCAACTAGAAAGAAAAGTGAAAATAATTAGATCTGATAGAGGTGGTGAATTTTATAGAAGGTATGATGAAAGAGGACAACATCCTGGACCTTTTGCTAAGCTTCTCCAAAAACTTGGAATTGTTGCTCAATACACAATGCCTGGTTCTCCATGGCAGAATGGTGTAGCTGAAAGGCGAAATCGTACATATATGGAAATGGTCGAATCCATGATGAGTCATGCTAACTTGCCTATATCCTTATGGATGGATGCATTACGAACAACTGTTTATATCTTAAATAGAGTTCCAAGTAAATCCGTTCCAAAAACACCATTTGAACTTTGGAAAGAGTGGAAACCTAGTTTAAGACATCTCCAAATTTAAGGTTCCCCAGCTGAAGCTAGAATATACAACACATGAATTAAAAGAAACTGGATTTTAAGACAATCAGTGGTTACTTTATTGGTTACCCAGAAAAATCCAAAGGATATAGGTTTGATTGACCTAGTACGAGAATTGTTGAAACCGGTAACACCAGATTCTATGAGAATGGTGATATCAGTGGGAGTACCAAACAACAAGAAGTGATCATTTAAGAAATACAGGTACCCATCCTTTTACCCTCAATTTCGAATGATGTTAGGAATCCTTCTATTGTTGAACCCATTCACAATAACGAGGAAAACCAAATCAATGATCATCAATTTCATAAAGAGATTATCACCAATTATAATGACGATGAAGCATCACAAGAACCGCCCTTAAGAAGATCTCAACGACAACGAAGATCGGCTATTTCTGATGATTACATGCTTTATCTAATAGAATCTCAAGGGACTCAAGATCCGATTTCTTATTCACAAACCATTAAAGATGTTAATTCTTCTAAATGGATTGATGCCATGAGAGATGAATAAAAATCTATGAAAAGTAATCAAGTATGAGAAATCATTCAATTACCTCCGGTTCACAAAGCTGTTGGATGTAAATGGGTCTTTAAGACCAAACGAGACTCCAACGGAAAAATTAAACGTTATAAAGCCAAACTTGTTTTCAAAGGTTTTAATCAGAAAGAAGGCATTGACTATAATGAGACTTTTGCTCCTGTTTCTAGAAAAGATTCTTTAAGAATTATCATGGCATTAGTAGCTCATTATGACTTAGAATTACATCAAATGGATGTAAAAACCGTCTTTCTAAATGGAGACTTAGAAGAAGAAGTCTACATGCGTCAACCTGAAGGCTTCTTAATTGAAGGTCGGGAAGACATGGTTTGCAAACTTAAGAAATCAATATATGGACTGAAACAGGTTTCAAGGCAATGGTATTTAAAGTTTCATGAAATCATCATTGCTTTCGATTTTACTGAAAATGTTGTTGACCCTTGCATTTATCTCAAGTTCAGTGGGAGTAAGTTCATAATTTTGGTGTTGTATATATGTGGATGACATATTATTAGCCAGTAGCAACCTTACGTGAAACTAAGGATTATCTCTCTACTAACTTTGAAATGAAAGATATGGGTGAGGCTTCTTATGTGATCGGAATATATATATTTCGTGATAGATCACAAAGAATTTTAGGATTGTCTCAGAAAGCATATATTGACAATGTAACACCCGGAAATGTACCCTATTTTTCTAGTAGAAATATTTTACGAAATCTTTTCAGCAAATTTAAGTTTTAATTTAGAATTTAAAGTTTCGAGTCGAATTTAGAATTTCCGAGTTCGTATTTGGAATTTCCGCGAGATTCCATGAGAATGGGTCCCGTCTTAAGAAGCGTCTTTTGACTTTTCTTGACATTTTGAGTCGTCTTTGCCTTTTTCTTGACTTTTGAGATCGTCTTTGACTTTTTCTTGAACTTAAACTTTTGGTCCGTCTTTGACTTTTCTTGACTGTTAAGTCGTCTTTGACTTTTCTTGACTTTTAAGTCGTCTTTGACTCTTCTTGACTTTTTGAGTCGTCTTTGACTTTTCTTGACTTTTGAGTCGTCTTTGACTTTTCTTGACTTTTGAGTCGACTTTGACTTTCGTTGACTTTTCCGACTCACCCTACATATACACCCTCAAACCCTAACTCCTTCATTCATTTCCACTTACTCTTTCTTCCTCATCAAACCATCAAACCTTGCCTCCATAATATTTTCGATCTTAAAATCATCGTAGCTTA